>CM060639.1:6852734-7045234 GCA_030578275.1 Meda fulgida | reverse complement strand
TATGTCTGTCCCAGGCAGTCCAGAGAAAATTCAAAATCAATGACAATGCAATTAGAATGAAAATCAAATGCTAAATATTTCCCTAGACATTTACTGCAGAATGCCATTTGCTTTTTTTGATGAATTGCTGATGTGCTTCTGAGCTTATTGCTTGTAGCCCACAGTCAGGTGTGACTACTGCTGCAGAAGAGCTCAAAATTGCTTACAAATATTTATGACACTTAATTTCATTCACATTTAATTGATGGTTTCTGTCTATAAGTAAAAACTTCCAGGAGAATGTTTCTGATTCTTTTTGATTTCTGATTGAATAAACTGTATTACTTATAAATAATTAGGATTATACTTATTAATAAATTAGAAATATTTTCTTAAATAATACATGTTTTAAATATAAATGTTATTTTCTGAACATCACTGTCTTTTATCTGTCCTGTTACTGTCGAAGAGCAGTCAGTTTCAGAAAAAAAACCCTTCTTTGATTAGAGACAAAACCTTCAGATCTCATACACACTTTTTTTTACATAATCAGTATTTACTGCGCAAATGAAACTGTCCCAGGACCAAATTAGGAGAGGCCCAAGAGCTTTCATTTAATTAGTGAGACCCTGATTAAAAAACAGGAGCAAATTACAGTTTCTTGGGAGGGCGAGGAGAAGAAGAGAAATGGACGTGCCACAGAACGGTAACAGAAGTGCTGTCTGTAGTGAGATTGTTAGCTCTTTATTGCTGCTCTCCAATCTGTAAATTGAGTCTGTTGGTGGATGGACTGCAGTGTCTGCAAGACTGTGTCCCGCAGGCAGGAGCCAGCACATGTCTGGCATTTCAACTTCTCCCTTTTCACTCCCTTCTATTTAGACTGACATCTTTTCTGTCTTCAACCCCTCACATCTTCCCTATCTACTCTTCTCTTTTTTAAGATTAAACAAATAAACAAACACATTCTACATATTTGTAGCATTTTACCCCCCTGTACCATGTGGCTAACCTGTGTGTGCTGGTGTTTATGAGGGCGGACCAAGATGCTGAATAGGTGGGGATTAACCTATAGGGATTAACTATCCCTTTATAGTTAATAAAACAAAACACAGGGAGAAAATCACTCACTTTAATTGTAGCATAAGAATCAATGTATAATTTATACAGTGAAGTCTATTTAGTATTTATTTTATTATTTGTTCATTTAATTTCTTTCCTGAATGCTACTGTTAAATACCCCTTTAGCTGAAAAATAAAGCACTTATTTATTTCATTTGTATGTTGTGTATGTAATGTTTATCTTTGTTCTTATTGTCTTTTGTTATTAAAAAATTAAGAACAAAGATTTTTATCTTCGCCACTTTGGCCCAAATGTCTGCCATTCTTTTTTTCTTTTATATTTTGTTACCTTGTCAGGCTTTGGTTTTAAAATAAGGACACTAGTTTGGCTGTAATGCTCATTCACTTGAACTTCAACAAACATGACAAAATCATGACACAATCATGAATCGTGATTTTTCTGAAAAAAATCATGATATGATATTTTTGCCATATCGCCCACCCCTAGTTGTGACGACATAACCATGCCGTTTTTCGCATTACACATTTTTGCAGTTAAGTGATCATAAGTAGCCTGGATGTACTGGGGAGGGACCCCTCCGCTTCCTCACCTCCATTTCTCCTTTCTTGTCTTAACTGCAAACTACACAGCTTGTCTAACGTAGCATTGCCTTTTATTATATGCTTTTCTTTCATTTGAATTATCTCTACCAAGGAAAATGAGAGCATTATTCATCGTTTTCCTTGTCTAATATCCTTGTATATTTTACAGGGGATGTAGGCTATCGTTGTCCAAAGTTAGAGAAGACAACGTAATGAGAAACTCTCGTAACTTCAGCGGGTCGTCGCTTTCAAAAGCCTTGGCTTAAAATGTATTGCATCCTCTCGCTGCACATTAGAGAATAGAAATGAAGTGATTTAGTGACACACATTGAGCCTCAGATGTTGCTCTGGGAGTCACGGCTCATCTCAGGGCGTGTTAAGGGGCTCTTTAATGGTGTTTAATGTGTTCGTTCTCTCCCACCCCACCAAACTTCATAGCTCAAAACGACTGCTGCCATACTACGAGCTATTTTCTCTGATGTATGCTGGAATTTGTAGAAATCTCATTAGAGCCTTTTCTTATAGCTCCTATTGTTTCAAGCTGCTATTTCACAGTGAATCAGCCTTAAAGAGAGAAGAACAAAACCTTGCATGCATGAGGAAAAAAACAGAAAAAGAAAATGATTACAAAATACAGATTTTTTTATTTCGGTTTGAATTTAAATTTGTTTCTATTATAATTTTTTTTTTTCATTTTAACCCCAATCCAGATGCATGCAAGTGATGATGACTCTTTTATTTGTATTTAATAACTCATACGGGCCAATGAATATCTCAATACGTGTGTATTTTTATGTAAAGTATAGTTCTACCACACATACATTTACTTACATTTTCATTCACACTGAAACATATAATATTTACCAAAATTTGTACGTATTCCTATTCATGAATATTAAAATCATGGCATTAATGTTTTGACACTTTTGACACTTCCTTTTGCGAGGAACAGATCCAAATTCCGACCTTTATCCAGCTATTTTTATCTAAATTCTCAGCTGCGACCTTAAACGTCAAATACCACGCTCATTATGATGAATTCAAATTCAAAAATTGTGCCTTGAAGAAGCGTTACAACATGTTTTACGGCAGTGATATCAAATGCTCATTGGCTCTTGCTGACTTTATCACAGCTTGCGACATGCCGTGTTTCATTCGATGTACATTTGAAATTGGGAAATGGCCTGATTCATATTTTTATGAATTAATAACCTAAATCCTGCTATGTACCTCATACAAAACTATATACCTCCAGAGAGGACTGCGACTGGAACACATCGTCATTTGAACGACTTTTGGTACTGCTTTTGACATTTTCGCAATAAATAAATTATTGTGATTGCACTTAGGTTCGGGAGTAGGGTTAAGGGATCTTACATTTATCTATAAAATGGTAAAAGGGAAATTATACAGATATCGTCATGATATGAAAGATTCGTAAATGTTTAATGTTTTGTAGCTGTAAAAAATTAATAATGCTATGTGTTATGTTTCCGATACGTATTGTATGTTTCAGCATCTATCCAAATGTACAAAAAAGTATGTTTTGCGTCTTTGAAAGTTATGTATTAATACCTACGTATTACCAATGAGACCAGGCTGGAATATCCACAGGTCAGCATTTACAGTATTTGGCACAATATCCCTGGACCCTGTGGCGTTCTCCGCTCATTAGGCGGTTTGGTGGTGACACCATGGCCCCTTGTGTCAACAGTTGTAAAATCCCTCTATTCATCATGCCATTAATTTTGTATTCATTTTCGATTTAGCTTAGAAACGCCTCAGCAATTTGTGTTATTCCTCTTGAGCAAATTACACCCTGCTAATAATCCTAATTACTCCTAATGTATTTCCCCTCAAACATTTCCTCTAGAGTGAGCCATGAGTGCAGGGCCCATTATGGTTGCTTAAAGCTGTTGGTGTGGTTTACTCTTAACTATGATCAGCTCTAATTAAAAACTTTACGGCACATATTCTACAATGTTATGGTACAAAACCAGGCTTAAATGGTTCTCTGTATGAACTTTGCAATAGCCTTCTGCCAATTAATAGCACTTTAGCTTGGACGTCAATGTTATCAGAGAGTGTTTTTTCTGCTGCTGAGAGAAAACCTATTTAGAATGTCATAGTATGTGAGCGATAAAGATCTCTAGCGGTGCTTTACACTGGCACTGAATTCTTCTAATGCTTTTGAACCCTGTTCTGCTTTCAGAGAATGGATGAAAGTAAAGGTGTGTGCCAGCGTGCCATGTGTCACGGCGTTGGGGTTTATTCTGCTCGTAGATAAGAACACAGCATAAGCCGCTCTTCTCCCCAGTCGACAGGCCTTTCCACAGAATTATCTCTGTCCAAAGTTGTTTCTGCTGTCTATTTTTAAACAGGCAATTTGGAAGTCTAGGCATGTCTTCTGCCATAATCGTTTCATGTAAACTCTTTTCGATAAAGATATTGCTTCTAGGTTACAGTATGTGCAGCATAGCTGTCAGTTTGTTGACTTCTGCCAAATTTTCTTTACATTATTGAAATCTTAATTTTGGTTCATTTTAAATTTTTTATAGTGCATATAATGTACTATTATTATATGAAAATTTGCATTTAGTCGATGATTTATTTGCTATAAAATAAGCCATTTTGTTCTCACCCATATTGGGGTTAATGGCTGCTGTGTTTTTAGGATCGGATTTGAGGGTTTAAGGCCTCAAATGTTGAGATGTGGGTAAGACTTAACAATAAGGTCTCATTTTGTTAACATTAGTTAATGCATTAACTAACATGAACGCCTTTTTATGTTTATTTTTTATTTTAACAATGAGGAATACATTTGTTACAGTATTTATAAATCTTTGTTAATTTTAGCTAATAAAAATACAGCAGTTCATTGTTTGTTCATGTTAGTTCACGGGCCATTAACTAATGTTAACAAATACAACTTTTTATTTTAATAATGCTAACCTAAGATTGATAAATGCTATAGAAGTATTGCTTCTTCTTATAGTTCATGTTAGCTAAAGTAGTTAACTAATGTTAACTAATGAAACCTTATTGTAAAGAGTTACCATTATCTCTGTATGTCTATCAGTTTGCTTGTGTTGCTTATATAGGCTTAAAGTGGAACAGGAATAGCTTTGCTGTTGACACTGGGTATCAGGTGATTTCACTGGGGGATTCACCTCCCATTCACCATTCCTTCAAGTGTGACTGCTTCAGACGTGGGCAGAGGAAAGATAAAGGCTGAGATTTTAGGATCTGGATTAAGAAAGTGGTCTACTTAGCATGCAATGGTGATATGTAGTCTGGCTGCTGTCTGAGTGACTGGCTTATCTCTGCATTTTGTGTAAGTCCATGTTAGGTTAGATGGTTTACACTAAAGACAGCACAAGCAAAGCCTTTACTATCCCATTCCAATCTTCTTTGGAACACTGTTCTGTCTCCCTTATTTCTAGAAGTCTGTGGCGACTTTACCACTGTTCCTCAACTTCCAAATAAGCCTGTTTTTCAGTGAAATGGAAAAGAGCTGTTTAATGTTAAAATTATGACAAAGAAATCAACAGATGCAACCTTGTAACATGCTCTGATCAATCATTTTATATGTTGTACACAAAACCACTGATTGTATAAAGAAGTTTAAATGAATACTGAATATCACAGGGCACAATTGAATGTAGTACTTATTAAGTTTACGGCCCGTTACAATTTCTGATATTATATATTTTTACATTTTATATTTATGTATATAATTTAAAGGTACACTACGCAAGATTTGTACCTCAATATAACTGCTTCGAAATCAGGTCGATGATAAACAAACTCGTAGTAGGGCGAATCATCCTGATAGCAAAGCAGGGGGGTCCCGTCGCTGGCAAATTAGCAATGCAGGTTTGAGAGGTGGTGCCCCGCCAAATCTCGCGAGAATCATGACTTGCTTTACGGCACGACGTCACATACATCAACAACATATGAAGCAGCCTCTATGGAAGACACTAGCATGCATTTCAGACGTGAATCACGGTAGAGTCGACGAAGAAAACGTCCTACTGAACATGTACTGTTATATGGGGGGAGGGAATCAGGCTGTGAGTGCAGAGACGGCTCTGCGTAAGTAGCATTTACGACAGTAACGTTAAATACAAGTACTCCACAGCGACTCTAGGGGTCGCTGTTTGACAAAAACGGAAACTGCATAGTATGCCTTTAATATGTATAAAATGTATTTTTATATATTAAATATACTTTATATAGCTAACTCATTTTCATTTCACTCTCATTTTAGACTCATTGTCACATATTGGTTATTTTGTTCTTTACCATTTAATTTGTGTTCTAGGGGTGGCATGGTTCACAAAACCCACAGTTCAGTTCGCATCACGGTTTTAGGATCACGGTTTTTGGTTCTGTACGGTTCTTGTTGTTATTTTTTTCTTTTAATCTTTAACACTGCAGAAATGTACTTCAGCATATGATATATAGCTTAATTATCCACAATTTAGGATACAGTATTTAAAAAATTGTTATATCATGTAATCATGCACAAATTGAATTTGAGTTGACTTTAAGCACATTATTGGGACCATCTCTGAGGAAAGCTAGGTGAGATTTTGATACAGCAAGAGAGAAGACATTGATGACATGCTCTTCGTTTATTTGGCAAAAAAGTAGAATGTGTATTACTATCTATACAGGAACTTATGTGCCTTTTTAGCACACAAAGATTGAAATTAACTTGCATTTTTTTCAAACTGCCAACTTCCGTGTAGCTCTTACAAAAATTGTTTAAAAGAAAAAGAGAGGAACTCTTAAAGCTCTATCTTTTAAATAAGTAAAAATACGTTAAAAATAATTGCCTATATATGAGGCTATAACAATAGCAAAGGCCATAATCATAAAGTGAAGCATAAGTTTAACCAGCTCAACACAAAAACAGTATCAACTTTGCACACAGTCGCAGTTCTATCTATTGTTTTATTTCCGTTGTCATCATAGTTAACATGAAATCCAAAATCCAACACACCGGACTTATACGACGCTGGCGCGCACCTGCAGCACTCTGTACTCCTATTTTACTGTCTATATGTATGTCCACACACCTCTTATTTTGCGCGAAAAGGAAACACACCGTCACATACGTCGCACCGTGCAACGCACACACGCTCCAAACCGAGACAAACGAACTGAACGGTTCGAGATGTTTTTTCACGTACCGTGCTATTTTCATGTACTATATACAATTGTGTTCCATGAAATTAAATGTGCCAATAATTTTTTTTATATCTAGTTGTATAGCACTATTTATTTTTCAATTAAAATGTTCAATACATTTCAGTTAATTAAGAGATTTAATAAATTCATTGTGTTCATCTGCAGAATTCCAAACATTTCTGTGTGGTTGCTTAGAATATTGGAATTTGTCAATGTCATCATGCATAATTCAGAAAGCCTTCTGTATTTCTTCTGTTACATGGCATTCATATAACTGAGCTGTAATGAAAATGCATAGGCATGCTACCACTATCAAAGGAGGTCAGAAAAGAACACCAACGCTCATTAACTTACACACATCTAATGTTTCTGCAGCTTTTACTATAAAGCAACCCTAGGCATTCCTCTTTTTCAGTGAGCTAAACCTAATGAATATTCAGTGGATCATTTTAGAAGGCTGATATGTCTCTGACTGGCAGCACCAAAACATCTTCAATCGTTCCCTTTCGGCCGTGAACCATCCGCTGCATGACAATTACAAACTCACTCAATAATACTGCTGACAGCTGTCACAAACACTGGCAAATTTAGTTTATTTATTTTGAGTTTTTCTCAATTAGTGCATTTAAATGTTATGCATTTACTTTTCTCTGTGTCACCTTTGGGAGTCATCAAAATTTCTTGCTTTCGGTTTCAAGAGCAGATGATTTTAGGTCCACTGGATTCAAAACTAAATATCATTTGCCCCCCGTGTATGCATTGGTCTGAGCAAAAACTTTGACACACCCTTAATCTGTTGATATTCAATATCATTCAGTGCTGCATTGAATTGTAAACAATTACACATTATCTCAGCAGGGCCATTACCATCATGACATTGCACACAGTTTATAGTCAAATATGTCCATGTACCTGACAGCAATATACTATAATCAGGTGCAATTTGAAAATAAGACTCTATCCTCAGCCAGGCCAGTGGATCCCAGGGGGTGTGCAGGAGCAGACAGGAGGCTGACTCATGGTGTCAGTGCGTGCCATCCCGGGGTGGGCGAAAAGGACAGCCAGTTAACCACGGTCACAACCTCAGAACATTGGTCCCTCAGAGCTGACAGAGAGCTGAGAGGAGTCTGGCCCACACCTCGACAGCTAAGGGGATAAATGACATCCAACCTGGGAAGTAATCAGCCCTGAGAGACAAGAGAGAAAGAGAGTGAGAAGGCAAAGGTGTGGGGGTTCATTTAGATATGGTTGTGGCAGGAGCAGTATCAGGAAGTTGAAATCCAGTTTGAATGATTAGAAGAAAAAATGCAGCTCTATATCCGTCTCTCATTTTCTTGCAATTAGTATTTCTGTTTCTAATCAGAATTTGTTGCCGCTCCCTCTTTTTCATCAATTTATCTATCTCTTATTTGCTCATTAGGACTATTGATTTCTGTAGATACATTTAGATGATCACAAAGCCACAGCTAGTAATATTCCATGGGGAATAGTTTTGTGTGCTCAGTCACTCGGGAGTCACTACAGAGCTGTTACGAAACAACAGTAAAACAAGCAGTAACATGAAAACCAATAAGTGACACAGTTTGAGCTCCTTTTCTGTCTGTGTACTTTGTTTTCTTGTTTTCTTATACCCCCACATCTTTTTAAGACTGGTAGTTGCTACTGTACCCATGCAAATTTGGAAACAAATATTATCTCCATTCACAAATTTACTGTCTATGTGAAAAAATGTCTTGCTTGAAAACCTCGAGAGCTAAGGAGCCTTGAGTTTGAGTTTGCTGGGATGATTTATCTCACATTTACTAACGAACACTCGGGAGATGAACTGAGCAAAGTGCTGCATTATCTTACGAAACCATTCAGTTAAGTGCAGCAATTAAAAATTAATAAGCAAACAAACGCTCTTTCCTTTGACTATCACAGTGGCCACATTGCCTTTTAATTTAGTGTGGTTTTGTTAGATAGCTTGATAAAGGCAGAGTTTTCCCAGGGGGTGTTTCACTTACCCAGATTATGTAGTTTAATACGTTGCATTTTGTTGCTGTAATTAAGGAGATGATTGTCACTCAACAATGGGAAGTGTTAGGGCTGTGCCGATCGACGATAGCCAGAGATATTGCCGATGGTAATATTATCAAGACGATAATTTCATTTCATTTATTTATTTATTTATTTATATAGCACATTTAATGCAACAGCTGTTGCCAAAAGTGCTTCACAATCACAACCCCCCCCCCCCCCCCCCACAAAAATAAGATTCCAGAGAGAGAGAAAAAACCCGCACATAACATAGACATGGTAATGATCAAACACCCATCATGAAGATGCCCAGAAAGTCTTATAATTGGCTCGTTTTCCCATTAATGTATTAAATTATTATTATTATTATTTTAAGGCTATTATTATCATTTAAATTAATATTAGGGCCTACAATTATTTTGTCTTCCCTAATTTCATAACATCACATAACCACACTTGTGACACTGGCATACATTGAGGACTCCTCAATTAAAATGTTTTTTTAAATGACTACAAAACTACATCCCACAACAAAATAGAATTGCAAGATGATGTATTCACAAATTGTCAAGAGTGTTTGTTGTAAAAGAGATGCATTCTTATACAGTTGTTTGAGCCAAGATGAAAACGGCATCGTTGTTCGTCAGCATTTTGTTTCCATAGCACATTAACAAAACATTTAATGACACTAATAACACTAAAAACAATACAATTACAAATTAATAATAATAATACTATCACTAAAATTCTATAAGCCTAATAACTAAATAAGTCTAGGTCCACAGCACAAATTAGTCATCTGTGAAAATCAAACAGCTTCAAACATCGACGTAAAAAACGTGTTTAACTAGAAATGATTGATTCTTATAATTAATGTATGGTCCACAAGAAAAATATTATGCTCGTAAATTTAGTTGATATAGGTCTATCGTTATCAGCTTATGTTGAGGTAGATTCATTGTCGTGTCTGAGAGAATGCATCGTTAATGCAGCGACAGATGCCAAAAGCTTGGACAGTTTTGCTTTCAGTTTCAGGGAATAAGTGTGCACGTTTACATGCACATTCTCAACCCGATGCTGAATGCTGTATAATCGGACAATCCATGCGGTCATGTAAATGCGTTAATACGTTTTCCTTTATCTGAGTATAAATGGCTTAAGCATAAACCGATTGACTCAGCTAGATTTTTGTCTCTTACCCCGATTTCTCCCGACATGTAAACATATTAACCTGCGTTCTTTGGGCTTATTGAAGTGCACCTATGTGATAGGCTATATCTGACAGGAAAGTGTTCTCACTGTGCTTTAAGCGCATCCAGACAGAGCGAGCTTTTTACGGTAGGAGGAGGATATAAGAAGAAATACGAAATTGTGTCACGTTTTAATATTGCGAGATCTCGTGGCACGAGATCTTGTCACACCCCTAATACACAGTGACACAAACAGTAACTATGGCATAATAGGGGCACTTTAAAATTTAATTACTCAATTAAATTACTTTGGATAAAATATGTTTTTACTATTAGGCTGTGATTTTTGTTGTTGTTTGTAGGATGAGTGTAATATAGTTAGTTGCAGTATTGTTCATTTCCAAAGTCATTGGAAACGCAGGTTGGTTGTAACAGACGACCGCAGATCCCCCCCTAAACAATCCCCCCCCTAAACACAGACTCCTGCACCAGCACTGTATAAGTGGTATCTGCATACATTCTTCCCCTGGATCAGTTTTTCCTTCTTGATAAATGTGATATTTAGTGTTGTCTGACAGGGTACAGTTAAAACCACTCCAGTCTGCATTCAGCCCATGCATTCTCACTTCCTCTCTGTCTGCCAACATTAAATGAAGGATCGCTTTCACAGCATGCCTCAGCTAAACACACCTTTGAGTAAAGAGACCCTTATTCAAACCCTTGTTCAGACTGCATGATATAACCCGTGGTTTCATAAGCCCTGAAGGGTCCATCAGATCTCTTGAGTTGAATTGTTGTTCCATTCAATTAAATTCAATTCAATTCAATTAAATTCACATTTTCACTATACATAGTTTCAAAGCAGCTTTACAGAAAATGCATTACAATTACAATTTAGAGTAATCTGTGGTCAGAGGTGACTGTGTCCAAGTATGTATTTCAGAAATGTATTAAAATCACCCAGTTAGCTAACACAATTCTATGGCACCAGATATCTTTAAATATTTTTTTTTTGTTGCAAAATTACTGATTGGGCTGTAGATAATATCTGAAGGTATCCGTTGCAAATACGTCAGTAGCACGCCAAATTAAATCCAAACTAATTACAGATCCACAATGTGATTCTTTTGATGTTTCCTTCCACTGTCATTCTTGTAATTTAGGCAGTTATGCAGCTGAATGGCGCCTGATTTAATTGTAGCAAGCTCCATATTCCCATCAGAGGGCGGAGGGATAGAGGGGTATTGGCAGGGATATCACAACTCTCGGCCAACAGCCAAGCTCCCCCTGCCGCTGGCTAGAGCCCCACACACACTCCGCTGGAGGGAAGTGTTAATTACTCAGTGAAGAAGCCTTGATAGATGCTCACATATTATCTATCTATCTATCTATCTATCTATCTATCTATCTATCTGTCAAGTCAAGTGTATTCATATAGCGCCTTTCACAATACAAATTGCATCAAAGCAGCTTCACAGTATCAATCAAATAACATAACAATGTTTGTTTCTTAGTGGAAAAACATCCACGTTTGGTACGGCTGATCAATGGTATTAATGCTTGGTTAATTAATTTGAATATCCCCAACTGAGCAAGCCAAAGGCAACAGTGGCAAGGAACCGAAAAACTCCAAGTGACCTACTGGTGTCCTAAAACTCCATCAGGTGACCTAATGGTGTCCTTAAACTCCATCAGGTGACCTACTGGTGTCCTAAAACTCCATCAGGTGACCTACTGGTGTCCTAAAACTCCATCAGGTGACCTACTGGTGTCCTAAAACTCCATCAGGTGACCTAATGGAGAGAGAAAAAAAAACCTTGGGAGAACCCAGACTCAGTCGGGGGCCAGTTCTCCTCTGGCGTTTATGAACTAGAGGCTGGATTTACAGTAACTGTAATTTGATACAGAATTTTGTATTATTTTATCACTTCGGGGTGGGTACGTGAACCGGAATCACAACGTTTTATCTGTAGAGTGGGAAAGGGATCCTCCATAGGGAGAGGCTAGTTGGTACTTCAGCACTGCGTTGTCATCGGGTCCAGGCAAAGCTCCTAGTCAGATCTGGATACGACCTGGATCCGGTAGGCTGCGGGAAAACCTCGGGATAAACAAAGACACTAAAATTAGCGTAGATGCCATTCTTCTTATGATGTAACGAGTACATCAGGATTTAAGGGAAGTATTCCCAGTTCCGGCTGACCTAATCTATGCAGCCTAACATTGAGTTATAGAAGTCGATAGTGTATTATGTGTATGCTAGGTCAAAGAGATGTGTTTTTACTCTAGCTTTGAAATGACAGAGTGTGTCTGCTTCCCGGACAATGGTAGGAAGACTGTTCCAGAGTTTTGGTGCTAAATAGGAAAAGGATCTACCGCCAGCAGTCGATTTTGATATTCTAGGTATTATCAACTGGCCCGAATTTTGAGATCCCAATAGACATGAAGGACTATAATGCGTTAAGAGTACAAGTACTGCGGAGCTAAACCATTTAGTGCTTTGTAAGTAATCAACGGTATTTTATAAATTTATACGATGTTTAATCTGTCTGTCTGTCTATCTCTCTGTCTATCTCTCTGTCTATCTATCTGTCTATCTGTCTGTCGGTCTGTCTGTCTGTCTTTCTGTCTGTCCATAAAAAAAGATCCGCAAGGTTACAAAGCTCAAATCCACTCTAAAGGGAGATATTCTCTTAAACAGAAAAACCATTTTAAACAATAAACGGCTTGTTGGGACTACAATGCATTTTTTTCCAGATCTTGTGAATTCACAATGTCACTCTTAAATAATCCCCACTCACAGAATGTGCAAAAAAAAGTGGGTTAGACCTGGTTGAGCTGCGCTAGAGAAGATGAAGAAGACGACCTTTAGTAGCATGTTGTTGCCATGCGTCGAAGGGATACAGTTTTTTTCCACCCCTTCGTTTGTTAAGTTCTCACTTTTGTAAGACTGTTCACCAATCTTTAGGAACTTACCACTCTGAAACGTCCTGTAAAATCTGTGCTTGCAAAGCTTCTGCTCGATCCTCTTGTTTGTAAACATTCTCAGGGTCTGAATCAAGCTTGTATTAGTATTGCAAAATTGACAGCATCGTTAATATTTACACCTGAGCAGATACAACTCACGGTTATGGTATGACATTTCTGAAACACACTCTGAGTGGTTCGCCAATCACAACAACCTGGGCCAGATAACCAATCAGAGAACATTTCATATTCGGAAGGAGGGGCTTAATTGAAATAGGAACTAGTGTGTTTGAGTCAGACTGAAGAGAGGTGCTGCAATAATATAAAATATGTGAAAAAGAATGTGTTTTTTGAACAATCAAGCATGATAACCTATTCTAGTACACACCAAAAACTAATTCAAGACTTCGTAAAATGGCATAACAGGACCATTAATTTAATTAATTCAGGATTAATTCATTTAAAGCTTGTGCTTTTTACAGAGAGTCATGGGATTGTTTTAAGGAGTTTTGCTAAATGTTTTGTGCTTGTACCTCTCTAAATCTATCCTTTCAGCTGTTGTTTAGAAAAACCCTCAAATTGATGGCTGATGACGTTTCCATTTAAAAGGGTGTATAAAGCTCATTCGGAGTCATGCAGGGTGCTGCTGGCTCTGACCTTTTACCTCAGAGTGATGTAATGTCAAGGCTTGCCAGAAGTGATTTTTTAGATTCTGACTTGACTTCCTGGCTTGCTGACAGCACAGGTGTTGAACATAGCATCTAAGTTTTTGTGTCTTTAGATATTATTAGCTCAAATGAAATTGTTGTTGTGGGGGCAAAATCAAAAACAGTAAATATGTGTCTCGCATCTCAAAGTTAATATACTGTAAATGGTCATTGCTAAGTGTTTTTGAGTATCACGGTAACCTTTATAGCCCTATTGAAAAGACCAGTTTAGATCAGTGTCAAGCTGTTGGATAGGGCTGGGATGGTTACCGCAATACCGTGGTCACGTGACCCCTACCGCGGGTCTGAGCTCGTCACCGTCATCACCGCAAAAAAAAATGAAAATCAATGTTTCATGCGGAATGTTTCATGACACATAATAACATTCCATTCGTATTGACTATTAGGCCTGTATGCGAGATTACCTGTGTATTGTCTCTTGTAGCCTATAATTTGAATTCTATTTTGCTAAAGCATTAAAATACAGGCGCATGACTCACGAGAAAGCCCCAAAAGCAGGACATCAGTTTTTAATTGCACGTGCTTATTTAACACATTTCTCTCACGTGGTTGAGCTGCGCAGCCAGGTAGGTAGATAAATAATTGTTTGTTAAATAAGAGGCGATCTGAAATGTGTTCTTTTTTAAATCAAGTGACCAAAGTGCTCGTTGCCGCGTATACAGTGTTCTGTTGTGATTCGCGCACAGTCTTTACGCGCTTCAATCCGTTGCGGAGAGACTTTCTATTCGTATGGTGAAATCACAAGACATAATGCACAAAAAAACATGTCCCTGCTTGATATACAACCACTAATAAACAATCGGTTTTGATAAGGGGGGGGGGGGGGGGGGGGGGGGGGGGATGGTGCTATCGGTATAGGAATGTTGGCTGTTGACCAGCAATGTTTTTTTTGTTTCAGACATTAGGCTTTTATCCATAGCAATTACGCCAAGTTTGAACTTGCATTCTTGGTTGTTCAGACTTAACATGTTTGACTCAGTAGTGCGAACTCCCTGGGACGTAGTACAGTCATTCTACAAATAGTGGCGTACTAGATGACTTCACTCAGCTCTTGGTTATACGTGCCCACATTAGTAAACTTGTAATTTATATTGGCAATAAAACAAAATATGATTTAAAACACAACGCTGCCTTTTTTAGTTTTCATTTTATGTTGAGACATGCATTATCCTCATTGTATATTTATTACAAAACAAACTATAAAACACAACCCTGCTTCTTTTTTTGTGTTAAATGTGTTAAAATTTAAATTTTAATGAAAAATAATTGCCATTATAAAAGTATATATCTAAAGTGTAAGAAGCTTTTACAATTAGAAAAAAAGAGAAGCAAACAATTAAGTAAAAAGTAGAAACTGCTCAAAATATCAAGTTATGAAATTTAACTTTGCCCCCTGCCAAAACGATTTTCCCAAAAACATAAACAAAAAATAGAAGATTTATAAGACCAAAGATTGCCCATTAGATGTGAATTATACTACTTGGAATTATATTTACTTGGGAAATGATTGATAACGCTTCAGAAATCCACAATTACAGACAAGAACATGTTTTGAGAAACGGCTATTATCTGCTTGCTAAATCCAAATCTTTGCGGCACCAAACAAGAAATGGAATGAAGGTTTTTTTTTTTTTAGTTGCCAAAAGTCTGCAGCAAAATCTGGGGCAGCTTTGAGACACACAGTGGCATATACTACTGACAGGTGCTACTGTGGTGTACTGAGTGTGGGAAGGAAAGATCACTCTGTGTATGTGCAAGCATGTGCTTGTGAATAGCTGCATCAGTGATGGTGTAGCTTCCCTCACTGTAAGGCTAGCATTATTCAAGACACATGTGCATCACTTCTACCTCTGACCTTACACTCTGACTCGTAACTAATTAAATAATTCAGATACAAACCAAAGAAAATATATTATTTTCTCTCTCTCTTAGAGAAAGTGACATAAAGAGAGTGTGAGAGAGAAATACAAGAAAAATGTTTTAGTAGAGGATAGGGAGGGTTTTTTGTCCCGTTTCGCATCTAAAAATCACAAGCCCCCGCGCAGAACTTCAGTCGGAGCTGTCAGCTGCATCGATCTCAAGGAGAAATGTGTCAGACAGAGTCGAGAGAAGTGGCTGATAGTCGGAGCTAAGGGGCCTGTTGGAGAAACAGATGGAATAGCAGAAAAGGAGATATGAATAGTTTGACAATAAACATCAATAATGAAAAAAAGTTTGACAATAAACATCAGAGAAAGAAAAGAAGGGTTGAGACAGAAGGAGGAGGATATGGTGGAATGTTCAGTCTGTGACAGATTTAAAATATGGAAATAAATAATTTAATAAAATGTAGGGGGAAGTTCTTGCAGGGTTACGCAGGCTCATACAGTTTTATTTTTTATAGTTTGTTCACAGATAAAAACACAAGTTCTTCCAGGGCTTTAGATTAGTTTAAAAAAAATAAAAAAAACACGTGGGACACAAAACATGTTGGACACACCCAGGGCTCGAAATTAACTTTTTTACTTGGTAGCACTGGTGCTCCCAACTTCAAAAAGTTAGGAGCACCAGCAAACATTTAGGAGCACCACAACTACAAATTATATATTAAAAGATTTCATTTCACTGGGGCTTTACACATCCTGTGGCCAAGATTTGAAATTTGGTGTTCTGGGTCTATATCATCTCACCCTGATGATATTGGCACATGATTTGTCATTTTCATACGTCATGTTAATCATAAAAACACAGCTGTTCATTGTTCGTTCATGTTACTTCACAGTGCATGTTAACAAATAAAAAAACAATTATTTCAATAATGTAGGCTATTAGTATCCTAAATGTTGAAATTAACATTAACAATGGTTAACAAATTAACAAAGTGTAGTTTATTAATAGTACATGTTAACTAATATAGTTAACTAGAATTTAACAAATGGAACATTATTGTAAAGTGTTACCGATTTGTTATACACCGATTCAGATGTCTCGTGAGTTCAGTGTAAGACAGATCCATTCAGTAAAACAACCATTCCAGTTGTTTTAACCATTCAATAAAATGAATCAGTTCAAATGAGTCATTAGTTCGCAAATCAGACGTGTAATTAGTGGACGTGTGTAGCCTACGGCACAGGTTGTGTGATTATCCCGGAAGTTAATTTTTTAGCACAATTCACACTCCGTGGTAATCTCCGAATACTCCACGTGAAACTTTGGTCCTCCGCCCTTTTTCTATCGTGTCAAATGATTTTGATTAATGCGCGAGGGAGAGCTCAAGACAGCGCTCGTGTTGTTTGAAGACGTGAGAGTGCGCCAAGTAGGGATAACTGCAGGCTGGAGCAATTGGCGTGCCATAAGGAATGGGGGCGTGCCATAAGGTCTTTACAATTGGACGCGAAAGCTTCCTGATCTGCATAAAAGCGAGCCATAAACTTAATCACTATTGGCCAACAAATAACTATACAAGACCAAATACTTTTCTTTCACTGTAAAAATAACAATAATGATATTGAGAATACATTCAAAAGTACGTTACCTTCGAAACCTCCTTTATGGCACGGATTGCATGACGTCATCACCACCGCAAGTTATTATTTTAAAGATAAAAATGTCTCCTGACACTATTAAAATCACACTAGTTTTGTACTTTCATTTAAAGTACATACGAACTAAAGTAATGTTATTTTTATAATAGTTTTACAGCAAAGGTTTTTGCTGGATAAAGGCATATATATATATATATATATATATATATATATATATGTGTGTGTGATCAAACACTTACCATATAATTATAAAATAGGATTAAAAACTGTTTAATAACCTTCTTTTAAATGACATTATCAATTAAGCAAAACAAACACCGTTTTATCCACAAAACATTTATTCAATTTTTCAACAATTAATTTTTTGAAACGTGAATTGAATTTGTCACCAAAGGCTTGTGTTCAAAGTCAAAACTCATTCATGATCTCATGAAAGTGCGTATCTATACAACAAATGTTATTTCTCGTGCCATTTATATGCCAAAAATAGTTTTTGCGTGCATATGATACGCACTTTATGGCGTATAATAGGCACGCACGCCACACCCCTAATCCTACCCACAGGATTTTCAGTGCGTAGCATAAGCACGCAAAAACATTTTTGGCGTATAAATGCCATGAGAAATAACATTTGTGGTATAGATACACACTTTCATGAGATTGTATTGAACAGAAGCCGTCAAACTCTCTATCTGAATAGAACGCAGTGAAGACCCCCTTCTTTCCATTGCCGCAATATCCAGTGGTGTTTTTGTAAAGGAATCCACAGGCATCACATCTGGTGAGCTTAAACTCCACCCTGTATTCCTCCCTCACATCTGATGCATACAAATGACTATGTATCTTGTGATATTCACAAGGTCTAAAAACACTGATAGCACAAAACAGACATCGATACAAATCGCCAACTCTTCAATTCAAATGCAGTCATTAATTCGTCTCACTGTAACGTGTCTTTCAACAGCAATTAAATAATTACCAAAGCTGAAAGATGTAAAGCAAAGAGTACAACAAATTATGATATCGCATACATGCATAACCTCCGCCATCTTCTTTCGGTCTAAATTAAATGATGATTTTTTTTTTTAGCTTAAGGAAATGACATATAACAATGGTTATTGCTGATTGGCTAACGCAGTTGCCAGGAGGAAACTTCTTTCACCAATGAGAAACCTTTCGACACGCCCCCGACCTCTTGCCACACCCCTACCTTTCGACACGCCCATTACTCCAAGCTGCAGCTACCCCTGTCTTGAGTGTGCGTGCGCGGCCGGGGCTCTCTCTCTTACGTAGATCGCCCTGTCAAGCGCAGCAGCCATTCTACATCACTCACCGATCAAATAAGGCCTTGGTGGCTGCTAAAAAAATTATTTGATGCCCTTGGATTGGTTATATAACGTTGGATAGAATTATGGTCAGGCCATCGCGTATCAGTGCGAAAGGTACACACTGTGAAGTAATTTGCAAACGTTTTTTAGATAAATGAAAACAGGTCACACCACAACCATTATTTGCACTCGCACAAATGCTCCCAAATATATTTTTAGGTCGCACAGATTAAATTTCAGGAGCATATGCGACCAAAATGGTGCCTTTTTGAGCCTTGGACACACCGAACTCGACTCCACAAAAAAACATGAACCTAAATGGGACTGTTCACCCACTAACAGAAAGCACAGACACTTGTTGTAATATATACTTTAGAAATATATTTTAAAATGTAATTTCTTCCTGTGATTGCAAAGCTGAATTTTCATCAGCCATTTCTCCGTTCTATAGTGTCATGTGATCCTTCAGAAATCATTCTTATATGCTAATTTAATGCTCTAGAAACGATGTTTTTGTGGAAACCATGATACATTCAGAATCCTTTGATTTACAGAAAGTTAAAAAGGACAGCATTTATTTGAAATAGATTTTTTTGTAACCATGTAAACATTTACACTCACAATTGATTAATTTAATGCATCCTTGCTGAATAGTATAATTTAAAAAAAAAAAAATAATAACCCAAATTTTAAACAGTAGTGTGTATTTTTCATGGCTCTCAGTATTGATGTGGGTGTTGTGCTTAATCATGTGTGGTCTCATATCGGCAGTCACATGCTAACATCAGAATCAGTTGTGTATGTTAGGTTTATCTATTGTGTGAGTCAGAGTGCACAAGTGGCTGTTAACAAAATTTGTGCCTCTTCATAGTCCCTTGAGCCAGTCATTTATGAGGTAGTTTTGTTAGGATAGCTCCAATTTCCGAAGTATGATAAATATGTTTGATGTGAACTCACTGTTCCAGATGAGAGAAGGAATTGTTTTGCTCTTTTATTTGTTGATATAAAAAGAAGGTTTTTTTTGTTTGTTTCCATTTAAACTGAGGAATTCTAGTCTTGTTTTTCACACAGAACTTTCATGAATTTGCAGAAATTCAAATTCATGGAACTCTTTCATTGAGTGGTGCTATTCAAAAACTGCAAGGATCCACTTATGTATAAAAAAAACTATTTTTGAAAGATATTTGAATTCATCCTTATTTTATTTAGAAATATTTCTGTATTATTGCTATTTCTGGAACGTTATATGACATATACACTCAAAAAACATTTAGGCCTAATAAATAAGATTTATGTAATTTGATTGCATATAAATTTTCCATCCATTTGGATTACGTATTGTTAACGTTAACATATTAATAAACTTAATGTGATACATATGTGTAAGTCCTATATGAATGAAACAAGTAAGAATTAGATTTATGTAAAATTTTCAATAAATCCAATTTATTTTCAATAAATAAGAAACGGGTTTATATATTATTATGTAATAAATCTAATTTATTTAAAATGCATCACATTTAAGTAATTTGTATTAATAAACCCAAAGTATTTTAAAATCATATTTATAAATTTGTAGTTTCTTATTCATCACCATTTCCCCTCCCCAATCAAATATACAACATAAAAAAGAATAGCCAGACCACCTCATTTCACATTTTGTTCCTCATTTTTATTTTAGTAATAACAAGCTCAAAAGGCAGTAAAAAGAGGAGCTAGCAAGACAACCCGTGCTCACATACAGTGTTGTGTGCAACCTCGACAAAACATAAAGTACCTTTTACATGCACATTAAGGTTAAATGCACTACTTTCAAAGCTTTTTTTGTTGTTGCCACAATCAACCTCATTGCACAAATAAATGCAAAGGATTTTAACAGACTGCAGACATAGTACTTTTTCTCAAGAACTGTGCTTAAAAAACTGCAAAACTTGAGGTAGACATAAAAATCAGGTCAAATCTGATTCAATGACAACACTTGTTAACAGTACACAAACATTTTCATTAATCTGTGACATGCAATAATTTTGAAAAATAGGGTGGTGGTCACCAGAAAATGCAATAAGAGTGTATGGATTATGCTTACGATTTTTATGCGAGCGAAATGTTCCATATATGTTTGTCTCAAACATACATCCTTCAAACATACAAGTTATGGTTTTATACTGCTTAAGATGTTGATTTACATGAGCAAAGTATTCCTTCTCAGTTAAAATGTCCTTACAGGCACACGTCTGACAAAAGAACGTAGTTACCTGAACATTTTCTGCTGTTAACTTCCTGTGTGTTTGATATGTGTGACTCAAAAGGTTCTTCCAACTTGTGAATGTACATGGGCAATCTGCATATAAACAGGAATAACGGCAATTGCGACCGTAGTGGAAATGTTTCAGCCTAAAATGTTTTAGCAATTCATACTGGGTAGATAATGAAATGTCACACACTTTGCATGGCCACATTCACATATCTGTGAACAAAGACAAAAGAAAAAAATCAGTTACTGCCAAATATTAAAGAATCAAAATAAATAACTTAATTTATACTTGATTTTACTGTAACAAGACAAGTCAAAATACAGCTTCTACTACTACTACTAATACACATTTATTAGCTAACTTTTTTATAACAATTAAATAACTACATAGGTCCAGATTATAATATGGTTTATTGCAAGATGATATCAGGCTGTTCATATCTGTAAAATATGTTTTTAACTATGTATTAGGAATGTTATACTTATTATGTTGACTCATATAACATTCAAACTGAGATTAATTGTTCATAATTTGATGTATTAATTTGTAGCATACATACCAGGTCTAGGAGGTTGTCCCACCATATAGATGTAAGAGAGGATGCTTGATATATCTGAAAAGAAAAAAATGTTTTTAGTTAGAAACAAAATGCATACATTTGCTTGTGCAAATTACAAAGCCAGCATTTATTTTTTAGAGAATTATTAGAATAGTACTCTCATACACTGATAGCAGTAGTTTATAACTGTCTTTATTTGCCTTGAAACGTTAAACCACAGAACAAAAGCTGATAAACAGCAACAGACACCGACGGGATAAAAACCATGGTTGGCGTGCTCGAGAACACCCAACCAACTCTGGCACATACCGGTAACTTACATTGCCATATACGTTAATCACACCGTAACCAACTAACGAGTAACATCGTTTCATATACTCGAACTTTACTCAAATTTGATGCTTGTCGATCCCTAACGTTAGCTCATTCAGTTCTGTTGGAAGTTATCGATGTACGATATAAATTTATTTGAAATCGCAGTTAATCGTTTAATGACACTTCACTATTTTAAACTTTAACGTTAAACGTTAACTTACCCAACACCTAACGTTAGGCGGCCTGACACCATTTTTTTCCTCTCGGATTTAAGCGATGCGTGGGCCAAAGTTATACTCAGGTCAGAAAATACGGAAATTAATATAAACTAAAAATAAAAAAACACATCCCTTTTACTTTTAATTAGTTACACTGTGTAGCTGGAAAAAAAGTAGCTTAAGGGGAAAGTAGATAAAGTTAAGAGCCATGTGCAAGTTGGCTAACTTTAGTACGTTAACTGTTAGACTAAATGCAAATTTGATAGTCAATGCATTGATAAAGTATTATACGATACCAACAGCAGTAATAACACAAACATACATACATTGAAAACAATAGTACAGATGTAACTTGCCTTACAATCAGGTTGATCCAAAGAAGGTGCTCCGATCATGCAAGATGGCGAGGAGAGTTGTTTTTTCAACTGCCGCTGGTTGTTGCGTTGTTTTTTTAGGCGCATTGCCATAGACATGTCTATGTGTATTATCGCCCCCTACCGACTGGAGTATGGATCGGCATCATTTCCACTTCTAAACGATTCCATTTCCCGTAAATTGTATGCAAACCAATCTCATAAAATGTAACTAATAGGATCTGGCTCGTTCCACAGCTAGCTATATTTAAACCATATTCATACTTTTTAACTGATTAAATCTAATAGTTTTCACAATGAACAGATTTACATTGATTCTAAGCAATCTGACTACATACATTTTGAAAGTTCTATTATTTAAATGAAATCAAAAGGATGCAAATACATAATTATAACCTATGATTCATTTTATTATATGACATTTAAAGTTATACACTGAACCCTCCATACCTGATTCTACTCACACACACACACACACACACACACTCTTGTGGACCCCCACGCTGAGCCCTGACAAGTGTAGAATGAAAATGTAGGGCTTTTCATGCTATTTTCTGGGTTATCTCATTAGATTAGTCTCAAGGCTTAATTAGTCACTTTAAGAGAACTTAATTCATCTTTTATTTCCAAGGAATGGAGTTAATAAGCCAAGTTGGTCCTTTTAAAGTTTTTAAGAGCAGCTTGTCAGGAAGCAAATGAGTCCGTCTGGAATGAAAGACATCCTGGTTTCATTACACGTGGAAGAAAAAAAAACATCTCCATGCTTAGAATGCATATTCACCTTTCAAACTTTTTTTTTTGTTCCCATTGTCCTCAGTGTCTGTCTCTCTCACCCCTTTCTTTCTCTGTAAACACAAAAGATGCTTGTGTGTGTGCTATGTGCAAACATGAATAAGTCTAGCAGAGTACAGAGGATTGTTCTCTGGTCCCTAGAATCATCTGTCAATCATTTTTCACATTCAGCTGTGAAAAAGAGTAAAAGAATCCCCGACGGATGGTCCAAAAAGGGTTCACTGATCGGCAAGGGTGGTAGGAGCTGAATTTAAAGACCACTAAGCAGTCTGCCACAAACAGACGACATTCAAAGCCATGTTGAGTTTAATCATCACACAGTGTTTCAGCACTCAGAAAAACATGAGCAAAATACAGTCTCAAAAAGACTTGTTAAATCCAAGAATGGTGAAGGTGTCAAATAGGGACATTTGACTAAATTCTTTTGACACCTTCAGCAGTAAACCCCTTTTTTCTGAGATAGTCAGAATTGCAATATAAACCAGATTAACCACAAAGGGAGATCTCTCAGCCAACAGTAATTCATGTGTGCACAGCGACTTTTAATTAAGCAGACACAAAATATTTAAACTATATTATGAGTTAAATAGCTGTTCTAGGGGCCTAAGATTTCAAAGGATGTTTTCTCATATCAAGGGACAATTTCCCTGTCAGAAAAGAAAATCCCAGAAGAGTTGTTATGAAATTATTCTGAATGAAACCCTTAGGCTGCTATTTACAGAGATTCACCAATGACATGGCTGAGAAATTACTTTTAAAATGCAAGTTGTAGCTGGCAGGAACTATATGCGTCCATATCACACATCTTTATAAGACATTATGAATTGCAGCAATGTTATTTGTGGATCTCTACAACCAACGCTTGTCTCCTCGCATCTAGCACATTACTATTATCATAAAAATATTAGTCTTTTGGAAATGCTGCAAAATTGAACACCTTACTATGTGAAATGAGTTTTCTATCCTTGGCGGCCTCAAAGGAGGGTGCAGTCAACACTGCTCAAACACACACACACTTCAATACTGAAGGTAAAAAAACACAGATGAAGAGGAAGAAGGACTGAAGAAAGAGAAAATATGATCTGTCAGTCAATTGAAGACAAAGGTGGGATTATCAGGTCTACGACATTGTGGTCATGCACTATGAATGATGCTCTGTTAACTGCCGAGAGACTCAAAACGAGAACGATCACAGTTGGTGGCACGATGAAAGAGTGAGTAAATAATTCTGTAAAAGCCAATGAATTTGCTTTAATACGTTTCTGAACTGTTCCAGTCCCTGTGCTTTATTAAAGGGGATTTACTGTGCATGTTTTTCTCAAACCCTCTTAGAATGTTTATAATCAGTGGTGTAAAGTATTTGAGTAAATGTAATTAGTTACTGTACTTAAGTATCTTTTGCCCCTGTATTCTGGTTTTAAATTCAGTTTTCTTGGAACGAAAAACCTTATTTTTCAAAGTGGAAGTACAATTTTTTTTATGTGTGAGCCTTCCATTTCATTAGCAACGGGGGTGGCGTGGTGCTTTTCGTCTGGTGTATGCATGGTTTAACAAAATGCATTAAACTTTAAAACTGTTTGTGCTGTTTTTATGATTGCAATGATAAATTAAAATAGTATCCTAACAAATACCATTTTGCCAAAATGTTAATACATTTAAAAATGTAAATTTCGTCAGTCTAGTCTTTGCGCCTGAGGTGTCACAAAAAACAGGACTGTGGTCCTGAAACTGCAGCTGGTGTTGTAGCCTAGGTATTCTAGGGGTGTGAATTATCCCGATTTTAGATCGTTGAACGATTCAAATGTCTCCAAAATCTGCTTTTGAAGAGATTTCATAGTATCGTGCTACAGTGCATTCTGATGGTTGCAGTTCTGGTGCCTTCGTCCCAGCGTACAGCACAATCCGAGGTGCATCTACATCACATAATAATAATTACGCGATCGCTATTTACATGCCATATTGTCTGTTAACTTATGCGTTACCAAGGCAAAAACTTACACTTTTGAATTATATTCCATTTGTATTACATTTGATAAGACATTCTAGATCCCAAATCGAAAGTTATTTCAATTATTCGACTGAGGTTATGAAGAGAGTTTTTCTTTTCAAATGCTCATCATAAATAAACACTGGTCTAAACGTTCTAATATTCACCATGTTGCAGTGTAAATACTCATACTACTTTAATATCATATTTTGTTAAATATTATAGGGCATAAATACATCTTCGTGTCGTACTGTCACGATCTCAGCCTGTGTTTCCGTGTCTGTAGTTTTGAAATCTTATTTTGAAGTTAAGTTCTGTGTTGTCTCCATTGTTGCTTTCTACACTTCATGTCTCCCTGTTACTTTGCTCCCCTTGTTTGTAACATGACTGCTTATTTGACCACACCCTCCTCCTTGTTAGTTACTGTAGTGATTCATTAGGCCTTTTGTTCGCCTCTGTATACCCTTGTGCTTCTCTGGTTGGTTTGTCAGTCATTGTTTTGCTGTACCTGTCCCTGTCTCTTGTTTCCTGGACTGTCCTTTATTTAAAAGGCACTTCAAGCTTTCTAAAGACATCTCATATCTGTGTGGCAAGTATTCACTGAATTTTGTTAAATGTTTGTGACGCGTTTCAGAAAGAAGTTCACAGAGACTCAGACTGCAGAAAGTACACCCTGTTTGTTTTCTTTATTTTACAAAAGCACAAGGTTTTCTTTCTTAGAGCCTTTACAGTTTTGAATGATGTATTGCATGTCTCTGTTTGACAAAAAATACGGAGTATGTACGATTGGCCACCAAAAAAATCCACCAAAACACGCTGGTGCATTTGCTGACCCCAGTGGGTTAAACTCTTTTATTTATAAAAGAAAATGCTGTTTTTCATGATACTTAATGGTCTATTTAAAAAGAGTACATAGGTTTATTATATCAGACTTTTCTTTAGAGTTG
Organism: Meda fulgida; assembly: GCA_030578275.1. Taxonomy (NCBI): domain Eukaryota; kingdom Metazoa; phylum Chordata; class Actinopteri; order Cypriniformes; family Leuciscidae; genus Meda; species Meda fulgida. The sequence goes on along the minus strand of CM060639.1, from coordinate 7,019,197 downwards.
AGTATTTTTCATTTTATGTGTAAGTGCAATGTGTGTGTGGTGAGTCTGTGCTCTGTTGTAATATCGCTGATTAATTCAGGCAGATCAAAAGAAGGAAAAACTGAGCGAGGCAGGTCATCAGACAACTTTTTGTGGTATTTTTGATCTTTTGTGATTGTCTAATGAGATTTGCTATGGGTGATTCCCTGCATGTAATGGCTGCTTCTTTTATGAAGAAAAGAAATGGACGCGCTTTATTGCATTGAAAAGAGGAAATAATTACTACCACTTGAAATTCTCTTTACTACTTAGAACATTAGGGGTGGAAGATCTAACTTCGTCCTGACTTCATTTGTACTCTCATTTTCGAACAATGAAAGGGGGCTTGAAGCTTTGGCCCTGATAATGCTGACCCAGCACAACAAACAGACAACTGCAGGCTGGAGAGAGTTCTGCTGTCACAACACATCAGCTTGAGATCTGACATGTTATCTCTCTAAATGCTAAATGGCAGCAGAAAGCCATCAATAATTAGTGATGAGCTTTTGATAAGCAACACTGTAAGCCCGGATAAGTTGAATTCACTTTAAAACTTTAAGTAATGGGTTATGAAAACTTGAGTGCATTTAACTTAAATGAATGAAAGGGTGGACTTATTATTTTAAGTTCAAAACACTGAATGCCAAGTTGATTTAACTTACAATCTCTTGTAATATTAATTGTCTTGTCACACGAACTCCACTTACTATTTTAAGTTAAAGTAACTAAACATTTGTATTCATTGAATATGCTAAACTAGAACATTTAAATTAAGACAAATACACAATACAAAAGTCATTTTTTTCCGTTTTATTTGAAAACAGCATTAACTTACAGGTTGTTGCCCCCTGCTTTAACAAACTTGAATCATAAGACTGAAACAGTGGCAAAATGTGTCATTCGTGCCCTGAACATTGCATAAAACAAAGCACCATCATGCCAACAAAAACACTTATTGTGCTCAAGCATGTGTACATCATCACAACAAATCACATTAAAACTGTATTATAACTTACACTCCTGTTAGGGAACATTTTTATATAGTTGAACATTCCCATTTATATGATTAAACATCATGATCTGCCTTTTAGTTGGTAATGTAACTAAAATACCCAACTAATTTGAAATGAAATTTTATCAAAGCCTGTGTCATGGAATCTTGTGCAAAAAATCAGTGCAAATACCACAGGACACATGTACCCCAAACCATACACAACAGTAAACATTTTCATAAAAGTCCAAAGTTACAAACTGTGGCAAACAAATCTGGAACAGCAGTAGAGCCACTTCGAACCCCGTTTTATGCCTCCAGCTGATTTTTCAAAGTTTGAATTTTGGGTACCAGCTCACTTCTACCCAGTTTGAGCATTACTTGCTTTCATGCACTTGGGGTAGTCCAGGTGTAGGGCATAGATCAGTCCGAAAAGGACATAGAAAGCCTGAGGCAGGTTGGCCAGTTCATCCATTACCACAGGCCCTTCCAAGATGATCCCTACTCTGGATTGGTTGAGCTGGGTATTTTCTTGACCAAGGCAGAGAATTCCCACTGGAGTTTCAATGCACGACTCCTTGTCAGTTACATCCTATCAGTGAAAGAAACGTTTTGACAAGGAGAGAACATGCCAGTTAGACAATGGTGTTTTGTCCACCAAAAATAACCTGTGACTGTTTATAATGAAAATTATTGTACAATATAAACCACACTGAAAGCAATTTATATTAAAAGGACGATACCGATCTTGAATTTTTATCAAATGCCATTTTCGGATCTGTACAGTTTGCAACACTTTGCCCAAAATATGGATTTACCCACTTTAAGTCACAGTCGTGCTGAAACATTTTTTTATGACTCTCAGTACCTTTTTACTTTACCAGTTGAAAGTAACATACATAATAAGATATTTGATGACTGGAGCAACCAGAATCTAAGAAGTGCAATCAGAATTTGAGTTTTAGACCCAAAAACAATTTCACAAGTTCCAACCGGTGACAGTAAAGTCAAAAACGAATTGGGCAATTGTAAAAGGATTCATACAACCTTAGTTATTGGGAGAAATTTTCTACTTTTTCAATAGGACTGGGACTGAAAGTGGGTAAACTATCTTTGTTCGGCCATTAAATAGAGACTTAATGGAGACACTGATGCTGATCAAATAATTCTGAAAATGAATGGAAGTGTTCATTAACAGCTAAAAATTAGACCAAAGGAGCATACACCTGCAACATTTACAAAACAAATTAACTTACAGAGCATGTCTTGAAGAAGGCAGAAGAATCATCCGCCAAGATGACAGGCAGTCCCCGAAGACATAGGCACCTGATGTCTGTTGGCTCAGTGGTCTGCAAGATAGTGGACACAAGAGTTAAAACATGTCTTGCTAAGGAGACTCACATCAGGATTTCCCATACATTCATTAATATGTGGTGGCCTGCCATAATATCAATATCAATATCAGTGTGTGTGTGTGTGTGTGTGTGTGTGTGTGTGTGTGTGTGTGTGTGTGTGTGTGTGTGTGTGTGTGTGTGTGTGTGTGTGTGTGTGTGTGTGTGTGTGTGTGTGTTTGTGTGTGAGAGTGTGTCCACCTCCAGGTTTATGTGTGTGTGAGTGTGTCCACCTCCAGGTTGGTGTGTGTGTCTCTGTTTGAATCTGTGGGTGTGAGTCTTTTTGAATGTGTGAGTGTGTGTGAGCCTGTGTTTGAGAGTTTGAGTGTCCACCTTCAGGTTGGTGTGAGTGTGTCCACCTCCATCTCCAGGTTTGTGTGTGTGTATGAGCAAAATTTGCAACAAGAAGTGTTGTCTCTCTGTCTAGAGCAGAGAAGAAAAGACAAAAGAGATGAACAGAGAAAGGAAAGATGTAGTAGACTAATGTAGTCAAACCCACCTTTGTGTGACGTGAAAGCTCAGCCAAAAACTGGCCGGTCAGGCCTTTCTTCTTCCAGGAGGTCCATCAGCCTTGGAGAGAAATGGTCAAGTTCATCAAAGAAATTTTCTTGCAGACTTTTCCCCACCACTCAAGGAAAAGGCTCTGTTCTTGTATAACTTCCATGTTTTAGCCTGTAATGCTTAAATAGCTGTGCTCTCTTTTCACAACTAAGAGTGCAATACTTACACTTCCAAAGCATATTTTTCAGAGATTGATATTCAGTTTGTTGCTAATGTCAGGATATTGGGTTCAAAAAAATCTCTTCCCATGACCTGAAACACAATAAAACATAGAAAATAAGAGACAAGGGAACTTATATAAGCTACAGTATTCTATTGAAACAATATACCTGTATTTTCAAATAAGCTAACATTAAAGCCATAATGTCATTATTAAGGGTGTGTATTGCTAATAAACTCAGTTTGCATAATCCGGTTCCAATTCACTTTCTCTTAAGTGCTTGAAGGTAAAATAATCACTAAAGCGGAGCCTATGTCATGCATAAGACAATAATAAAATGAATGGTCAAAGTTGTCATTCACATTTAATACTAGGGAAAAAAGAGTGCGTGTCCCTCGTTCAGCGTGGATCGGGCGGTGTCACCAAGACGCTAAAGTTACAGGTTAAAAACGTCCAGTTGAACTGGTTACAACAACGGTTTTCCAAGTTCACAAACAGCGTGTCAAGCGAGAAAGGCAATTTGGCTAACGTTAGCGAAGCCATCAAACCAGTGGCTACAGGTGATGTCCGTTGACCTTGACGTTGAAAACGTCTGTCCGGTCAAGGACCGTCACAAAAAGCCCCTCCAGTGATAAAAGTAACTTACTTAACTTTTAGCTAGCTAGGTAAGTACCTAAACGAGTGACAATGTTAATGTCCATCGACGTCAAACTGCTTCACTTGGACTTCTCACAAATTGCGCACCAAGTGAAAAAAAATTTCAAACTGTAACGTTAGCTAGCAGGTGAAAATGGCTGCCGACCTGACGTTAGTTAAAGTTATAGCGTCCCACCACTCACCAACATCCCCTTATACCCACACGCAAACACATTAAGTTGACTGACTCCTCAGCAGCAACGTTAGCTAAACAATGGACATCGGGAGGGCGAGACCAAAGCTACTTACCGTCTCTGGCGAGTTTTAGCAGCAACTGGACTGTCCGGTGTGCTGCAGGAAAATGACTTTGTCTTCTCAGCAAAAAGCATGGACACGGCGGCAAAGTCACGGCTTTCACGTTCCCATCGTGCATTGCATAACTAAAACTTGGGAATTTTAAGCAATTTCACTTAAAGTTATTCACAGACTCAACTAGGTCTACAAATTAGTTTAACATACTTTCATTTGCTACTTAATGCAATCAAAACTTAATCGATTTGAGTCATGCAAGTACATTATACTTTAAATGTTTGATTAGATATGAAATCCGGGTTTACAGTGAACTAATAAGAATAAGGCTTCATATTCAAAGCTTTTTTTTTTTTTTTTTTAAACATGCTTTACCAAGTCCATTTCGTAAGGGTGCAGGCAGCTGTTCACTTTTTATCCCTCAAGGAATCGCCTTGACATATTGGAAGTCAGTAGGTGTGATCTGCATCTGTGAATACAGACTCTTAAGTGGTTTCTTATTAATCGTGATGTTTTTTTTCCCTTTCTCACCGTTTGTCCATAGGGAAGTCGCCCAGGCCATTTAAAATGATATGTTGTAGCTTTTCAATGAAACAGTGGGGACAGTCTGCAACAGATTGTGTTAAGCCCCATCTGTCTATCTATCTATCTATCTATCTATCTATCTATCTATCTATCTATCTATCTATCTATCTATCTATCTATCTATCTATCTATCTATCTATCTATCTATCTATCTATCTATCTATCTATCTATCTATCTATCTATCTATCTATCTATCTATCATCTACTGTCTGTCTGTCTGTTGTCAATCAATCAGTCAGTTATTTTCTTGTATATTAAATATGTGACAGTCATATGTGTTGACAGTAATATACAGAGAGGTGAACGAACAGCGCTGAAACGAAAAGATCAGAAATGGATGACGTAGATGCATACCCTCCAGCCAAGGCAGCCAATCGCAACTCTGAATTAATGCATATACCTCACTTATTGTGACATTGGTTCAACTTACTTTTTAAACTGGAAGAACGGACTAGCGCAGAAAAAAAAAACCATTTCCATAATAATGAACAATAAAAATGCTATTGTCATTTTCATTGATGTTCAACCTGTACATATCTGTTAACATCTCAAAAAAATAGTTTTAGGGTTTCATGACCCTTTAAAAGCTTATGTAGGCTATGTGTCAATAATGTATATTTTAAATCTATGCAACATGTTTATGTGTCCATGCATTTGGAAGGTAGGAATTGAACTGGCTTCACTTTTTGTCTGCTATCTCGTCCCGCTGACCTCTAGTTCAAAAATGCGACTGTAATTCTTGGTGGGATTTATCCTGGGCTCTATTACACACAGTAATCTGTGTTTCCTGTATTCAAGCAGCGTGCCGTTGAAGCCCAAGTGCGTTTGTGGCTATTCTGCAGGACGAGCTCAAAGGTGCTTGCAAGAGCACAGAGGCAGATTGAAAAGGAGTCGGAGCTTCAATCAAACCGAAGGCCTTGGAGAAATCTATCCCTCCACCAAGGTCTCATTTATGCACAAGTGATGGATTTAACCGCAGTCTGGGGGGGGGGGGGGGAGGAGAGATGGAGAGAGACAGAAAGAGAAAAAGAGAAGAAATCAAATGCCCAAACCCTCATGTTTATTTGTAACACCTGCAAGCCGTGCACGTAAAATCAAATTTGCTCCTTTGTAATTTAATGTCTAATGTCGTATCATATGAACAAGTTTGATTTAAATCATTTCATGTTAGCACCAGAAAAAGAGATATGCAAATGGACTGACCTGAGCCTGTCATACGGTCTGGCAAAACGGCCTCTGACAGATTAGACATTAACATTTGAAATGATCGAGGAGAAATCGCTCTTCACACTGGTCTCCTTTGGCTGAGACAATTACACAGTAGATTTCACAACGTGAGCACTGATCTCAGTGTGGCCGCTGCATAGTAATTTCATTTCCAATGAAACGATATTGATCTATTTGTCATTTCTGAAGAGCTCAAAACAGCCACAATCAAATACGTGAAAAGCATGGCAAGAGAGTGATGGAACAGACAAACGCTTGTTGAGTTGCGATGCATATTGGTGTTTGGGCATGTGTGAGTGTGATTGTATGTACGCATATTTGCACATATGTGTTTTGTTAAAGGACCATAGAGTGGGGAAAGAGAGAGAAATCCGAGACAGAGAGAGCAAACTTTGATCCGGATTGCATGTCACAAACATCTGTCACACAAAAGGATTTGTTTGATTGGTTGGTCCTATATATCTCAGTCTGCTGTCAGCCACAGTAAATTTATACTCAGTCACATTGGTGATCTGGTAATCTGAAGCCAGTGGGACAGTCGTATCTCATTCACTTCTGCCCTCGACAAGAAATTCCCAGCCGCATAATCATCTATCATGTGGCTTGGTCAGAATAAGTCCTAAACTACTAATATTTGTCTTTACAGTTAATGCTTTTGAGGCCATTTCACATGACTCGTGACAGGGCTTCAATGCACCTCTCATTTTCATACATTGAAGCTTCATTCACCACTTTGACCTCCATATGAAAAGTACTGCAGACAGCGCCACTGAAGGATGTTTTGTTAGGTTTCAAAGGCCTATAAATCTTTTTAAACTTTCTTTAAAAAACTAGGTTTTGTCAAAGAGGTTTGGTAAAAATGAGTTATATTCCTTTATATTTTGTTTTGCTCTAATTCTACTTAATAATATTCAATTTCAAATCACAGTTCAGGAAATTAAAAGGCATTCTCAATTCGATTCGTGGTGCGCAACTCTGTTACACCACCCATGTATTGAAACGTGACTGCGGTTCAAACGGCCAGTGGAAAACAAGGTCATAGTTAATACTGTCTGATCTCTGAGAGTCATGCTACAATGCCCTGCATGCTAGGCAGTGGTAATATTGTTGCTTGACCCTCCGTAGAGTTCAGTGCACATGAGTCTTGAAAAGAGCTCATGAAAGAGCCTTCAGTCTAGATCCTGCAATTTGTGAGATTATCAGCAGGAAAATAATGGGAGTCATTACTGAGTGTAAGCATACACTGTTAATTGTGGCTATGAAGAGGCAGGCTTTTGACATGGCTTTCATTTGCACTCTTTTGTTCGAGACAAATTATTGCATTGATAATACATCTTCATTCCACAGAGATGTGTGATCAGCCATGAGAAAAACACTCTGCCAGGCACTGAACAGAAAAACGCCGTTTGTAAGATGGGTGGGTTTTTTTAAGGCTGTGTTTAGTAAGCAAGTGAGGTGATTCATGACGATTGTGTGCGTGTTTGTTGGTGTGAAATTACCCAGAACACATTTAATGGGGACAACAGGATCGCTCGGATTAGAACCAGGCAGCTGAGTGCATGTGCAGTACATCTCTCTTTCTATTTTTCTTTCTCTTGCCTTGCTTTCTCACTATCTCTGGACCTCTTTCTTGTTCATCAAGCTCTTTGTGGATGGGATTAACCTTACACGGTTTGGAGCCTTACTCTGTCATTAACACCAATTCACAGAAAGCCGTCTGATTTTCCAACTGAGCCCAGCCATCAAAATCCCCAGCCCCGTTCCAAGTATGGGTGTCCTGATCAGTTTAGGATTAATAGAAATATCTTTAATTAATGATTTTTGTCAATCTGACAGCTGTATCATTTTTTTCTAATGTGAGTCAAACCTTAACATGCTCTCTGTGGCATGAAATAACTTTTTCAGTGTTTCCTTTTAAATATCATGTCTCTTGATGAATGTGAGATTTGCAATGACTGGTAAAAACACTTAATTAATCTGTACAAGGCATTTGTGTGTGTGTGTGTGTGTGTGTGTGTGTGTGTGTGTGTGTGTGTGTGTGTGTGTGTGTGTGTGTGTGTGTGTGTGTGTGTGTGTGTGTGTGTGTGTGTGTGTGTGTGTGTGTCTGTCAGCGATCGATTTTTGCACCTTAACCCGATTTCTCCTGGCATGTAAACATATTAACCTGCGTTCTTTGGTCTTTACTGAAGAGCACATATGATATGTGATAGGCTATATGACAGAAAAGCATCCTTACTGTGCATTGAAGCGCATCCAGACAGAGCGAGCTTTGCGCTGCATCTGTAACGGCATTAGAGGATACTATATGTACGTAATTTTCCCGCTGACATGCATACTCCTTGGTTTTTGATGCTTTATTTAACATCACAATAGACATAATAAATGGAATACTCGGAGTTCAATACATGAATGATTAGGCTATGTTTTTAAATAGTTCCAGGGAATCTGATTTATTAATAAAGTTCTTTAAACGCAGTACTAGCGTGCATGTAAACTTGCATTGACTGTTGTTAAAAAAACTGTGTATATATATATATTATTATTATTATTATTTTTTTTTTCACATTTATTTAATACATTTTTTCACCACACATTTAAACTTTATGGCACAATGCTGGATTACTAAAGTAATAAGAGTGTTTTTAATCCATTGCTATTCCGCTGCTAGAGAGTCAAAGAGCCCATCCTAAAGTCTTTCTAGACATGACATCGATGAAAGCCTATGCAATTTGTTTGCCTGTTTTATTGTTTGCCAGAAGTAATTGCATACCTCCCCTCAACAAGCTGTGCAATATGTGGTATCATTCATGTTCAAAAACCGAACATAATTTGCAGGAAAATTATGCATTAAAGCTTAATTCTTAGGGGTAGGGGTTTGTTAAAATCCCTTAATCTTACATTCCAAGTATAAGCAATTGTAGTTTTGATGCTTGCTAGATAAATATAGAGTGTGTGGCGAGCAGGACGAGGCAGAGGGACGTGAGAGAACGGCGCGAGGCCGGTGGCGTGATTGAAAATGAGTGACACCTGTGCGACGAACCGGTCTCGTATCTCTCACGGAGGAGCGACGACAGTGAAGATCGAGAGAGGAAGAGGCCTGATTTTATGTTGTGTTTTGTTTTATTAGATGTGACAACAGTCGTCCGTTAGGGGCTGCTGTCTTTTACTTTCATTTTGTATGTTTTATTTTATGTTATTAAAATCTTTAAATGTAAAAAAGATACAAATAAATAAATAACATAAAATCAGGCCTGATTCTCTCTCGATCTTCTCTGTCGTCGCTCCTTCTTTTTATGCTTCCGCTCCTCCGTGAGAGATACGAGACCGGTGCAGGTGTCGCTCCTTATCAATCACGCCACCGGCCTCGCGCCGTTCTCTCATGTCCCTCAACCTCGTCCTGCTCACCACAGAGTGCTATAGACACCAATCACAATTCTTCATAAGAGGGTTAGTGCCTAAAGCACATGCTGAGATAGAGCAGCATGAACAGCTCTGCCTCTTGACTGGATGGTCTAGTGAGAGGCATGTGGACTCCAATGGTGGGTCTGATCATTCTCCAAGCTTATATGCACAGCTGTAGAGCACTGGCTGGAGAGCATAGTAATGCCACTTTGTCAAAATTAAGAGGTTCAATAGTTGTCAGGGCTTCGTTGTCTCATTGCCTTGGAGGACAAGGCAAGAGGAAAAGCCTATTAGCAGAAGCACTCCTTTTTTCCCCTCTGTACCTTTCTGCTTCTGTGTCGCTTGTTTTCTTCTCCGCAGTCCCTTTCTCCACCTATCCTTTATCACTTCCCTAGTGTCCAGGCCTGTTGATTCCCGCAGAGAGACAGACATCTCCCACTTAATAAGCTGCTGTGTTTCTTGTTCAAATAAATTGAAGCTTGTTCCTCTTGAGAGGTATTTCCTGGAGGACGCTACAGCCACCCTACAGTATTACAGCCCTACGAGCCCCTGCTTAGCGCACACCAGCATGTGGCGCAGCAGAACATACCAGTATGCTGATTAGTGTGAATGTTTGAGAGGGGGATGGTACAGGGTGAAGGAAGGCAGTTGACATGAGGGCACCAACAGTCTTCACAGAAGCCAGTAGCACGCTTATTTCAATGCCTCTTTCTAAATTGTAGATCCGTGGTATATTTATCACCTGCCAGTGGTGGCTTTGACAAAAGTGCACCTCTGGGTGTCCTTACCTCAAGGTGCAGAACAAGGTAGCCTTTATGCAAAAGAATGACTTGAGGAGAGTGTATTATTCACATTTTTTCAGTCTGACCTTCATATTTTTCACTTTTTTAATGAGCATTTTAACATGAATCCATGTCAATTTTTAGCTCTTTGGAGACTAAATTCTCTTGTTCTTTATTATCATGGATAGGTGGAACTTAAAACAGGCAATAATAAATTATGTGCTAAACAAGACTGGTTTTACTGGTTGTGCATGAGGGAACTTGACTTTAAATGGCTCTATAAAAGATCTATGAGTCTTTGGGCATTTAATGGCCTGTCCTTAAATAGATTCAGCCAACAGCTGGAGAATAGATTGGACCACTGCATCTTATCCATAATAACGCTGATGTACCACCACCAAGGCCAGTCCCTTTGAAATATGAGTACTCTTCATCTCATTTGCATACACCAACCTTTACCCCATTTCGGCAAACTTGATAAATTTTATAAAAAAAAAACACTTTTGTTTGGATTCTCATTTAACTGTTGTCTTCATTATTTTCTTTATCTTGTAGGAAAACCCCTATATGTGCAACAACGAGTGTGATGCAGCCACAGATGAGCTGGCCCACCCTCCTGAGCTCATGTTTGACTTTGAGGGCCGTAACCCCACCACCTTCTGGCAGTCCACCTCCTGGAAGAAATACCCTAAACCTCTGGCGGTCAACATAACCCTGTCGTGGAACAAGACCATTGAGCTGACTGATGACATTGTCATCACTTTTGAGTCAGGTCGGCCTGAGCAGATGGTTTTGGAGAAGTCTCTGGACTATGGACGGAGCTGGCAGCCCTACCAGTTCTACGCTACTGACTGCCTTGATGCTTTCACTATGGAGCCCAAGACGGTGAGAGACATTACTCAGCACACATTGCTGGACATTATCTGCACCGAGGAATATTCCAGAGGTTACGTGTGGAAGAATGACAAGACTGTACGCTTCGAAATCAAAGACCGCTTCGCACTGTTCGCCGGGCCTAAGCTGCACAATATGGCCTCGTTGTATGGACAACTGGACACCACCAAGAACCTGAGAGACTTTTTCACCATTACTGACCTGCGCGTACGTCTGCTCAGGCCTGCCACAGGCGCCACCATGGTGGATGAGAACAACCTTTCAAGATACTTCTACGCCATCTCTGACATTAAAGTACATGGCAGGTAAGACATTTGGCTTACTTGTTGTTGCAGTCGAATTTTGGTTGTTGATTGTTTCCCTTGGCTCTTTTTTTTATTTATTTAATTTTCCTAACAATCTGTTTCTCATTTTGTAGTTCTGTGTATTGGGAGGCAGGGTATGTGTACTTTGCTTTATATTTTAGGGGTTATGTGTTATCCATGGGCTTGATTTATATAAACAGCTAGACTGAACTACAGTGTGTACCTTTTCTGTCTTACAATTAGTTTTAACAATGCATTAAAAAAGATAACTTTCTGGGTGAAACATTTAGTTTAAAGGTATAATATGTAAGATTTTTGTAATGAAATATCCAAAATTTACTTGCACAGTGTGATATATTTCCTGCAGTTGTGTACTTACAATATCCCAAAAGTTCCCAAAGATTTTTGATTTCAGAGGAATTCCCATTTGAAATAATGGCTCGTCCCTGGTCATTGTCGCCTGTCAATGACGTAATATCTGCGTTATCCCTGGTTTCCACTCATACTGCCATAGTAAACATGGCGACAGACGTGTGCAACTGCGTTGCGTATAGCGGCACGCTCACGCTGTTGTTGTTTCGTTCAAACATTATGGACCATGGCAAGCAGACTTTAGGACAAAAGGTGAAACTAAAACGAGGATCAATATTGGCATGGCATTTTCTAGATGCCAGGAGCTCCACGTCGGCGACTAACTTTGACTTGACAGAGACGCCGCTCTTGCATGTACTTTATTAGACAGGTGAGCAAATATACAACTAATCTATGTTAGATAGCTCAACATGATGAAATGTTAGAATATCAGTGATCAGTATGTTAATCTAATGTTGATCTAGCTTACTGCTAGTCATACAGACAAACTAACACATAGAAAACATTATAACTTTCAACACACTCAGATGCAGTTTATTGTGATAGTGTAGACCAAGTGAAACAGCGCTGCGGTACCTCACAAGTTTAATTCGTCAAATAAACTGACCTGTGTGAGTAGTAATTCTGCACTTGCGTGTAGTTCGGTAGAATGAAATGTCCTTATTCCTTTATTTCCGCGGGACTTGCGCGTGGCGCTAATATCTGTCTCTCATTAGCAATCATGCCATGCTTCATACCACAGTCATGTTAAAAAACATCAATGTATGCACTCATCCATAAACATTATTAGATCCATCAGCATAACGACAAGTTTCATAATCCCGCTTATGCGTCATAAAAAATCTACGCCTTTGTTATTGTAAGAGGTTAGCGACCCCTAGAAAAAAATAACATATTGTAGCTTTAAGTGCAAATATCAGTCCCTCCAGAAAAACGTGATTATGCGATCGCATAATTCAATGCATAATCAGCCAAAGTCTGCATATATATGCGGGGGCCACATTTTTTCAAATATGCCGCACTTTCGCCACATTAATTGCCAATTTCAGCGCAAAATAGGCAGGGCTTGCATGATTTCATAATCCCTGCATTTTCGTTGCAAAAAAGCCACATATATCTTAGCAGAAAGTTGAAAAATGTTGCGTTTACTTCACACAAGAGCAGCCATTCCCCCTGTTGCCATGGTAACGTTATGAAGTGATGTAATGACGCAACGTGAACATAATCGAAAAGCTTCAAACCCCGCGATGAAGCCATGATGAAGCCCGCAAATTCTCATTTGCCAACAAAAATAAGCGCAAAAGAGATTGCACTTTGTGCATTGGAAGCACTTATTTTAACAGAAGATGTCTGTTTTGTATAGCTACCTCTGTAAAACAGGAAACACACATTTTATTTTTTTATTTTTTATTTATTCATTTTTACAGAAGTTGTTGCATATTCCTTTTGCAAAGCTACAGAACTTGTTTGACTCATCAATGTTTTGTATGTTTGAGCCATGTGTTTATTAAATAAAACAAGATGAGAACTTAAATATTCCCAGCACTACTACATTTCTGTGATGTAGTAGGCTATGCTTACTTATCATAGGAAGTAATAAGAAATGACTCTTTACATTAAAGTAGTTGCCTAGTGAGAACAGGGTGTTGGGGGAATCACTTTTTTCTCTCTTTTTCATTAAACCGCAGTTTTTGTAAGTTCCCGCAATTTCATCGCTTAAATTTGCATAAATATCCCGCATATTCCATCGCATTTTTTAAGAAAACGTGCCTCATAATCAAGGATTGTTGCCTGCATCAATCACAAAAAAAAACTCTAGAAGGATTTTTCAGGAAGGACTGAAATATGTACCGTGGGAAATCAAGCATTGTTAACTACTATCCTCATTAACTCTTTAATTTCTAGGAGAACCTTGTTGGATTCAGAAAGCTTCCTTGGAGTGTTCTTCATGTTTTGCTAAACTCTTGCATGGTCAGAATTTGTGCAGCATTCTGAAATATACGTTCTTATTTGACACTCTGTGATCAATCTCAAGACTGTGAAATTCACTGTTCTGGCACCCAGGCTAAAAACAGGAGTTCGTTCTCTAATTATACATATATCAGGGGCCACACCTGCCTCCATCTCATCTCACCTTTATACTGTATGTTCTTTTTTTCCGGTCTTAAAAAGGAGACTAATTATTTCAACATCTATTCCTGCTTGTCCATTTCTTTAGTCTGCTATTTTCTAAACATGCTAATTCATTAACAGGTAACAGAAAATGTTAGCCTATGTATCTAATGTTGGTGTACCTTTCTGTTTTCTAAAGGATGCACCAGAAGTAATATCTCCCACAACAAATTAACCTGAAAATGCAAAATAAATATAAATTATATAATTATAATAACAATTATGCAATAATAATTTAATAAATATAATTTATCAATAATAATAAAAATGGTGTTGGTTATGATTGTGATGATGCTGAACAGTATTTACAAACAAGTAATCGAACAGTAGTGGTGGGGGGAAAAATCAATTCTGTTCAGTATCGCAATATTTTGCGCATGCAATTATATCGATACAGTAGCGCAAAGTATTGCAATATTTAATTATAGAATTATGTGTTTTACTTTCGTGTTTTCTCCATTGGTTTTCTCAGATTCTACTCTGATAATTTACATTTGCGTATTACATCCACAAGGTCTGCTTTATGTTACTCTATTGTATTTAAATAATTTTAAGTTATGTGCTGGGAGCTCACCATTCGTGTGAGAGGTCTCCTATTCAGAGAACAATTACGCCCTGTCCTGTAATAAGGTCCTGTGTCCTGAATGTTCAAGGACAAAGTTTTTGCTCTACCCTCCTAAGTTTTTGCACTTCAGTTAATGTGTAGAAGATAATGTTTATAGAATGTTAAGTGAGTTGAGCGGTCTTATTTTCCTCATTATTTAATGCCTTTGAATAATATGGGCAACATGAATCAGAATATATTGCAGAATCGAATCGCAATACTTGCTGTACCGTAATATGTTAAGAAATATCGCAAATACTATCGAATTGTCACATTTTTGCCAATTCCCACCCTTATTAATCAGTATTGTTGTATTATAGGGAAATTAGACTGCATAGGAAAAGAAAGTCTAATCTGTAAACTTCACATCAGAGTGTGCAATGCTGTGTGTGGATGTTTCTAAACCCTGTTACTGGGTGAAGATGACAGTTGATCACAAAAGGCTGTACATTTTATACCTCCCTCAAGGCTGTGTTCTCATTAATGGTGCACAGGGATGATCGGTGAGTGTCATCTCTGACGGATATTTATGAGAGCAGTGACTTGACGTTTTGTTTCTAAAAAGGTAATCCAGAGTTCAGCAGCATTCTCGTTGTAGCAGGTTTTTCTCAGAGCCTCCCTGTCATGGAGAATCATGATTCATCTCCCTCCACATGCTCACAGGAAGCATACACTCCTTCATCCCCTGAAATGTGTTTCTGCCTCACGGTGCATGAGCCACTAGAGTCTGGCAGGAGGCGGATGACCCCAAGCACAGAAATTCCTGATCTCAGAAGAGATTCAGTCTGTATCGGTATGAAACAAAGGAGCCAAGATGCAACCCTGGAACAGAGAGCTAAGTAGGTCAGCAAAATGAAAGAGAAAATAAGAGAATATACACTTTAGACCTTTGTCGCACACCTAACATTTGATGTATGGAGATTCCGAATGAATAACAATGATTTAATATAATTTAATATTTAATTATCAAGCTCAAGTAAGTGTTGAAAGAGCAGTTTGATATCTAATATTAAAATAAAAATTGAGAAGTGACATCTTGTTTGTTGAGGTTGACCTTTTTCTGAAGAGACTTTGTAATGCTGAAAAGCCCTGATGTGAACCTTATTAGATTAGGCAATAGCTTTCTACTTACTAATTACTGCACAGTATATACTGTATACTGCCAGTTCCTTATATTTTAAAATATATTATATAATATTATAATTTATATATTCATAAATATAACGCATTAAAATATTTAAATTATAACTATATTAGATTTATTTTTAATTTTCAGTTACATTTTTGTGGCTGATATTACTTTAGGTTTATCCATCACACAATGGTAGTTCAAGTCAAGCACATTGCATTGTGAGATACATTATTTCATGTTGTAAGCATTTTGGCAAATGTAGTAGGTCACATATAATTTGCATACTGTGCAGTGTGTATACATACTATATACTGCAGCAATAGTAAATAGTCTCTTTTTCTCCCTCTCAGTCTGAAAACTACACACAACACTTATCTCTCCCTTTCTTCACTTCTGTCCTTCCATGTCTTTCTCTTTTTTCTTTCACTCCATCCTTCATTCCCCCTCCATCTGTGTTTGATCAATAGAGTGTAATTAAAGGAGGGATGAAGCTGGCTCCTGGAGGAACAGCTTGAGTCTGACTCTGTCTCCTCTGACACACTGCTGGCCCTCACTCATTCTGATGTATAATGTATGCATTATACATCAGCCTTCTCTCAAGCTCAACCATAGTCTCTGCAGGAGAACTGAAGACTCCTACTGTTCCTTGTTAGTTTGCAGTGAAGACAAAGAGGGGTGTAAATGTCTCATTGAACAGCCATGTCTAAAAGACAATCTTAACATTTTTGAATTACAACTGTCATGCTGTCTTTTGAGATGAATGCATCGTGTGCTACATGATAAACAGTCGGGACAGAAATTGAATTAGCAAATCTTACAGATAAGGATTAATTTTTTATTAAGTGATTTGAGTAGTTTGCGGTTGGATAGGTAATTTAGTGCGTTGAGCAGGTCTTTGTCTGTGTCAGTTCAGCAAACCAGTTCAGGTTTATTAACTGTTTGACATTTCCCTGTTGACTAAAAGAGGGAGCCTGTGTGTATAGACTATACACAATTCATGATTACATGAAGAGACAGACTACATCCAGAAGAACTGCAGCAACAAATCCAAGACACCTGAAATAACCTATACCTGCAAAGCTACCTGAAAAACTATGTGCAAGTTTACCTAACCCTTTGCATTACCTTTAAATGCAAAGGGTGGCACACCAAATATTGATTTGATTTAATTAATAGAAGTTAATTGATAAAATCTATTTGTGACCTTATTTTTGAAAGCATCTTCACTTTACAGCATTTTTACACAAGTGCCTAAAACGTTTCACAGCATTGTAGCTTTGCAGGCAGTTTCTTCAAGCATCATGGAGACGTTGATGCAGTTCTTCTGGAATTAGTCTGTCTTGGTTTTTTCTGTTTCCTCATGTAATCACAGACAGACTTGATGATGGTGAGATCAGGAGGGGGCTACGTGCCTAAGACTTTTGCACAGTAGTATATATATACTTGATCGCCTTTACATGGTTACTTATTCATCTAAAAAAAAAAAAAAAAAACAGTGGGTACTAAAAGATGAATGCATTAGTCTTGTTAAAGAATGTTAGACTCCATTTCAAATGCTTTACGGTTATCTGTGCAAAAACGTTGCATATTTAGTTAGGCCCGGATACAGTTGTCTCCCTTGGTGATCGATGATACAGTGATTGATCGCTTAATTGCGGTCCTCCTTGGTTGCTCGGATGGGCAGTCGTTTGCTGAGAAGTCAATGTGTTTTCCTTTTTTTCTTTTTTTCCAGCCTGCTTAGACCGTGCTGAGGCCAGGAACCGGAGGACAGATAATCTATTTGTGCTAATTTCGAGATTCTACGGTTCTACCCACACCCCCGCCCCTTGTAGAATAAGTCATTCCACTCTGTATCTTCCTCTTGCCATCTCATGTGCTGCGCTCGGCACTTCAGCTCTTCCACATCAGCACATTTCATTGGTCCGGTCATCTGATGTTTCAGCAGTCTTCTGTTCCACATGCTCTTTCACCACAAAACTTAATCTAATCATGTTATAACCTCCCGGCCTCAAATGATTGCAATCCGATTTGCATTTCTGTGATTTTATTTAAAGCGTTTGATTTTGTGCTATTGTTACAGAGATGGAAGAATTCCAGTGCAACTTTTTATATTGGTTGATATGGACACCGATTTAAATAAATTCCATTTGACCTCTTAACACCATTGACAGATCAGGAAGCTGCTGCCCAGGCAGTTAATCTGAGACTGTGTGTGTGTGTGTGTGTGTGTGTGTGTGTGTGTGTGTGTGTGTGTGTGTGTGTGTGTGTGTGTGTGTGTGTGTGTGTGTGTGTGTGTGTGTGTTTACTGTGAGAAACAGAATCGGAGCACAAGAGATCCAAATGATGAAGTGTAATTACACACCCAATTGATTCTGGCACCTCGTTCATCACCCAGTCATCATGTTATTCGCAAACGCCGTTTCCAGGCGTCAACTCAGCCAAGAAAACAATTTAATGTGTAAAAATACACACTTGACCCTGCAGATACATAGCTGTTGTCACTGCTTCCCTTGAGCTAACTCAAGAAATTTCCATCTCTTATTCTCAGTCTTCCAGAATTCACAGCCTGAATCAGTCGTATCTCTCACTGTTTAACTTGCTTTCTTGTGTTCCTTCTCACTCATAAGAGTGCATTAGCTGACTTCTCCTTTCAACGATTTGGGAATTAAACCAAATGCAGGTGATGGATTAATTCTCGCAATTCGTCAGAGTAACTCTGCTCTCCCCATGATTGATGAGTCGTTCTGTTCTCTGCATCTGATTACCTGTGTCCACATCTTTCTAAATCCTGACCTTCATTTTGGCCCATCTTCTGAAGACCACGGCCCTTTCTCAGTAGTCCTCATACACTTTTTCTAAAGAGTTTTAACGCATGTTAGAACCATTTTAATAATATATATGATTTTAAACTGTCTTAATATTTAAATATATTGAGTTCATCAAGTTCAGATTAATTTTGAGTTTTCAAGAAATTGTTTGGCATTTAAAATATGCCAAAAAAAAGTGTGTGTGTATGTGTGTCTGTCATTTTATATATATTTTGATCATGCTATAATAGTGGTAGTATTTTGTATAGCATATGTCATAGCAGCTGAAAATACTTCACATGTCAAAAACTCAACATATAAAAATATAGAAAAAGAAAGCAAACCAAAAATAAAAACAAGAATAGCAACACAATAAAGAGTAAATGTTTTTTTCATGCACAAACTTAACAGGATCTCTTTGTGGCTCATCTTCTCTGTTGTTCTTGAGCAGGCAGTTGTATATCGTTGTATATAGCTGTATATAAGGAAAGGGAAGGTGACACCTGGCTTGTCAGCCCTGTTACCATTAGACCCGCAGAAGCTCATTTAAAGCATCTTAACAAGTCACAAACAGAAACACGGACACTCCTGCAGTCCAGAAAATCTCTCATTCATTTGTTTTGCTTTCAGATCTTTTCCTCCTGCCTCTACCTGACCTGTACACTCTGTTTAACTTATTTACGGATAACAGATCTGCTTGTTGGTGTTTCACAGCCAGTGGTTTTCACCGGCTTTCATACAAAGAGCTTCACATATTGCCCAGCACTTCCTGTCTGAGCACATGGGGCTCACTGTTCTGTCTCTCTCCACCATCGCCTCCCCATAATAAGATACCCACTGCTTTGAGAGTTCCCCAAGCAGTGCACCTGCAGACCGTAGAGGTAGAAAAAAAATGAGGGAGAGAAGAGGAGAAGGGTTGTGCGGCAAAACAGAAACAGAATGCACCGTATCTGGGTAGCCCAGCTGCCAGGTCCCAGATGTGTGCGCGTGTGCATGTGTGTGTGTCGTGCTGGGCTGATGCGTGACTACCATGCTTGGCCACAATTGTAAGGGGGAGGGCTAATCTCTCTCTCTGTTCCATGTGAATCCACAGTTCACATGTTTAATTAGCTCCTTTTAAAAAAAAATTGCTGGTGTGCTCTTTGTTTGTCAGGCCAATTGATTTTATGAATGATAAAGGAGCAATATATGGTGGCAAACTAAATAGAATTATTACCACTCTAGAGGAAAACCTCCATCAAATATTACATTTTGTAGTGATATTTAAGGATTTTTTAAATATTTTTTTTTACATTCAGTGCATATTAGGGATGTCACAATACTAACATTTTTGTAGTAAATACCAATACCAATAAAATTGACTTTTAATATGGATTTAAATGAAAATCAAACTAATATTTAATTTAATTGGATTTATATTAAGCTATTAATACAGTAACAAATTAATAAAAAATTTGTTGAACGACAAGCAAGACGGAAAGGAGCCTGTCAGTCACATGGATTCAGTAATCCTGACACTGCACATATTGTTATATATCTAATTATATGTATTGGCAGGCAGTTTGTATCATATGGTACTTTTGACATCCCTAGTGAATATGTGTTAGTATTAGTGGATCAACATCTTGGTTCTGTCCCAAACCCCAGTGGGCTTGAGAAC
Organism: Meda fulgida; assembly: GCA_030578275.1. Lineage (NCBI taxonomy): Eukaryota > Metazoa > Chordata > Actinopteri > Cypriniformes > Leuciscidae > Meda > Meda fulgida. Next base: position 6,999,188 of record CM060639.1, on the reverse strand, counting down.
ACTCGAATTCACTTGAATTAAAAAAAAAAAAAAATATATATATATATATATATATAATTATATTGGGATATTTTATATTTATACTTGCAAGTAATGAATTACATATTTGTAATCAGCATTTCTCTTATATTTTTTCATTGAGCATGTCACAGTGAATTCTCTTGACTGCCATATATTTGAAGTGCTGATTGAATTTTCAGGAAAATCAAGGCATCTTAAAAGGCACCATTTGTGTTGAGAGTGATGTCTTGAAAGGCTGCCTTAAAATACTGGATTGGTAAACATACCACTAGGTTTTGGAACAGAGCTGATTTAATTAAATTAAATGAAAATGGCATGTTCCTTTTGAGATCTGTAGATATTTGTGTTGGTTGTGTATGGTTTCTCCATCACTTGTTTCACAGAAGGTGAAATTTTGTTTGATGCACAAATGAACACACACACAGACCACTGATTTAAAATATGTATTTGAAAGTCCATCAAAAAGAAATCAAGCTCATGAGACTGTTCTCATTCAATAATAAAAAAAAACTACCTAACATTTCGTAGTTGCATTCCCGATTTGTCAGACCTGCAACCAGCAAGCCTAGTAAACATGCTGATAATTATTTCACCTGTTTGACATTAAGAAGAACGGCTGAACCACTCATTAATGCAGCAGTCATCCATAGACTGAGAAATGCATTTGCTTCTCTGTGAAGAGAATGTTGTGTCTTTTGGGACTCTGCTGACTGACTGAGAACTGTGTTAATGATAACATACTGAATGTTTCGATGCCTCTAGACGCCCTTACTGATTACCAGCAACTGCCTGATCCAGCACATTCAGTCAGAAGAGAGACAGACCATAGCCTAGAGGCTGTTAGCAAACCAGTCTCCCTGTATTGTAAACTCTTTGACCCTTCTTAAACAATGAACTATGTTTAGACTGAAGACAGCAATTTATTTTAAACAAGGCCAATTCATAGTAGAATTTTTCTTGCTGTTTTGAAATAAAACCCTTTGAAGTACTATGTGGCCATACTCTGTTTATATACACACATTGTGTGCGTGTTTGTGTGTATCTGTACATATACACACATATAGAGTGTATATATCAGGGCTCGACATTAACGCTTGTCCGGGACAAGTGGATTTTTTGAAGGGACAAGTAAAAGAGAATTTAAAATTCAATTAAATTTAACAAACAAGTAGCCTGATTAGAACTTCAATAACAAAAAAAGGAGGGAATCACTAAAACGAGAGAATGATTGTGCTTTTATTACATTTGTTGTACTCCGTTAACAATACTGCTGATAAAAATTCAAAATGTGCACTTTTAATATTTTTAACATATGACACAGTTAAGCAACCTCACACGACGAGTGCTGTTTTCCTAAAATAAAACTTAAAAAAAAATGTTTTTCCTAAAGGTGCCCTTAAAAGTTGCAGATATTACAGTATGCAGATTTAAATATCAGAGCTGATTGAACACTGATGAGAATATTGCTTCAGAATAAATTATATATAATTATATAACACACACACACACACAAAACAAATCCCGGACAAGCAACTTTTTTACCCGGACAAGTGAATGACAGATGAAAGCACATGAGAGAGATATATATTAGGATTGTCAGAATTAACACGTTAATGCATGTGAGTAATTTTTTTCAATTTAACGTCTTAAAAATATTTAACGCAATTATTGCAGCATCTTTTGTTTTCCCGGCATCCTTTGGCTAACGTTACATTATGATGATGCTATCATTCATTCAAGTGCTATTAAAACATTCAAGCATGATAAGATGCAAAGAAGTACTCAAAACTGTATGAGTGCTCTGTCTGTGAAGCGATTCAAACACCCACGTCTGTTAGACCTTTGACAAAATCACAGCGGAACATTCAGATCTACGCTGAGCCAGAAAGAGCAGTTCTCATGTATAAGAATAAAACAGCTTCACAAACAGTCTTTTCAACCACACAGTATCATTATTTCTGTTACAAATATTATTATTATCACAGAAGTACTGAGATAAGTTTATAGTTCGGTTATAAACACTGATGTTACGGTAGCGGTCAAAATAGAGTAAATCACGTAATCAAGTAAAAGGTCCTTTAAAAAACAATCGTAAAGATAACATCTTTATGCCACCAGGTGGTGACAAGTGACTGTTAAAAAAAATATTTATCATTGATTCATTCATTCAAACATAAAAAAAATCAGATTAATTAAACATATTAAATTGACCGCAGCAATTAATATTTGGTCAGAACATCTTAAAAATTATGTTATTTTGTTTAGTTGTTTGTTCAGAATAGTGGGAGAATTGTGATCTCTCTTTGAAACAAAGATCATGATTCTCAATTTATCTAGAATTGTGCAGCTCTAATTTAAATATGTCAATGAAATGAGTCGGAAGCCGCAACGTTCCATTTTAAGATATGGGCCGATAATGTGGAAAAACAATGAAATAATAGTCCAAATATATTATTACACATATAGAACCAATCAAAAAGCTTAGAAATGTACACAAACGCTGATCATTTGTCAATGAGAAGCCCCGTTTCGACTGACCGGCACGCGATTGGTCCAACCATCCTCTTGTCAGACTCGCAGCGCTCTGTGTAAACAAGCCTGCAGATCTCCTCAGAAAGATGAAATATTATTCATTTGAGAAATGTCGCTGTCAAAAGAGAGCAAAGTCGCCAAAGCGTTGAACTCACTGGAGGCTTCTAACCTAAGCTGTGTGAGTGTATTTATCTGCATGGAGAATCCATTACAATGTGTTTGATTTATTTTAATCCAATATTTAACTGTTGGTATCTCCGTTATGAATTTGTTACACTTTTATTGTCAACTAGCCTACTCATAGATATGATTGCATAGGCTAGCATTATTTGTTCTCTGATTCCTTGTCTCTCTGCCTCTCTCACTTTCTCTCTTTCACACACACACACACACACACACACACACACACACACACACACACACACACACACACACACACACACACACACACACTCACACACACTCACACACACTCACACACCCTCCTCTCAAGCAAAAATGTAGCATCTCTGTTCAATCTTTCTGATTTTAGTATATTTTTGTAAAAGTGCCTTTTAAATTATTTATTCAAATAAAAACTTTAAAATAATTTGAGCTTCAGCCTGCTTTAATAGCATTTATACAGGTCCATGAAAACCCCAAATTCCTGTCTCAAAAAATTAGCATATCATGAAAAGGTTCTCTAAACGAGCTATTAACCTAATCATCTGAATCAACTAATTAACTCTAAACACCTGCAAAAGATTCCTGAGGCTTATAAAAACTCCCAGCCTGTTTCATTACTCAAAACCGCAATCATGGGTAAGACTGCCGACCTGACTGCTCTCCAGAAGGCCATCATTGACACCCTCAAGCAAGAGGGTAAGACACAAAGAAATTTCTGAACAAATAGGCTGTTCCCAGAGTGCTGTATCAAGGCACCTCAGTGGGAAGTCTGTGGGAAGGAAAAAGTGTGGCAAAAAACGCTGCACAACGAGAAGAGGTGACCGGACCCTGAGGAAGATTGTGGAGAAGGACCGATTCCAGACCTTGGGGGACCTGCGGAAGCAGTGGATTGAGTCTGGAGTAGAAACATCCAGAGCCACCGTGCACAGGCGTGTGCAGGAAATGGGCTACAGGTGCCGCATTCCCCAGGTCAAGCCACTTTTGAACCAGAAACAGCGGCAGAAGCGCCTGACCTGGGCTACAGAGAAGCAGCACTGGACTGTTGCTCAGTGGTTGCATGTCATTCGGAAATCAAGGTGCCAGAGTCTGGAGGAAGACTGGGGAGAAGGAAATGCCAAAATGCCTGAAGTCCAGTGTCAAGTACCCACAGTCAGTGATGGTCTGGGGTGCCATGTCAGCTGCTGGTATTGGTCCACTGTGTTTTATCAAGGGCAGGGCCAATGCAGCGAGCTATCAGGAGATTTTGGAGCACTTCATGCTTCCACCTGCTGAAAAGCTTTATGGAGATGAAGATTTCATTTTTCAGTTTAATGGTTTAATTTTTATCATTACATTATGGAAAATAATGAACTTTATCACAATATGCTAATTTTTTTAAAAAGAAAGAACCTGTATATATTCATGTCTTTTTCAAATTAACTGTAAAATAAATAGTTTATCCCTTTAAATGCAATGGATTTTGAAAGATATCAACAAAAAACGGGCAAAAAAACTTTAAAAGCGATTTTCTCAGGTTTTCAATTAGAAAAAGCCATAATTCTAATGTGTATATCTTTACAACCATTCAAGGTACTCATTTTTTAAATGTGGGTCACTGAGACTCATTTTGCTGGATCAGGTCACATATATTAATTTGATAATTAACCATTTTGGTCTGATCTGACTCTTGTTGATTCTATGGGCCATTTCTTGACATACACAAGAGATGATTTTTTTTTTTTTTGGCAATGATTTTTTTACGGGTAGGTTGCCAGGTCTTTCCCCCACCCTCCCCATTGCATGGCTTGGGACTCACACACACATTCACACATACATTCACACTTACGGAAAATGTTGCGTACCCAATTTGCCTAAATGGCATGTTTTTGGATTGTGGGGGAAACCAGAGCACATGGAGGAAACCCATGCAGACACAGGAAGAACATGCAAACTCAACGCCTATATCAACGCCTATTCCGTCGAGAAACCAGGTGTTTTAGAAACAGATGGAGTGTAGTGGCACTGTTAGTCATTTTACATGCAATTAAAAATATATCTCAAAATCAAGAGGGTGACATTTATTTGCAGTCACTTTAAAAATGAAAACCTCCGGCAAATGTTTGATTTAAAAGGGGTTTTAAAAAGAAGTGTTGACTACATCAAATATTAAAATTAATTAAAAAAGAAGACATGCGAAAGGTGCTGTATATTTCAGTATTGTAGTGTCCCCTGCAATTAGCAGATCAGAGGCCCAGTGTGTTTACAACCACAAATGTTGCACAAATCCACTTTGAAATCAGTCATTTCATGTGCTCATTAAATGCAACTGATGTGACCAGTGATTTCTGTATATTTTGTGAAAGTGCCTCGGCAATTAGTGTGAATATTTCTTTAGTTTCTGTGTGTGTGTGTGTGTGTGTGTGTGTGTGTGTGTGTGCGTGCGTGCGTGCGTGCGTGTGCGTGCGTGCCTGAATCACTGTTTACAAGATGAACTTTTCTCTCAGTCACAAAGTCTCTTTCCTCCCAAGCAGAGCTGATTTGCATTCCACTCACTCATACCGTCTCTGTCTGTGTCTCTCTCTTTATCTCTCTCTGACCTGATCACTCACAGATGGCACAGTTCTTATTCTGTTCCTCCTCCTTTACAGAGCGTTCAGCAAAGGAACATGTGTGCAATCACTACACAAATTGATTAATTATGTTATGTTTCAGGGTAGAAAACCACAGTGAATTCATATTGTATACAAACAGTGTGAAAATCAACACATGCAGACAGACGTTCCTTGCCAAAGACGTGCAAATTCACATGCACATAAACACATGCATGCACTCAAATGTATACACAGCTTAGCACCATAAGCAGGGCTAATACTGAGGTGATGGGAGGATTTTTACAGTGCAAAGCCATAGTGTTACCCCAGAAAGGCTGATCCCATTTAGAGGTTCCAGCAAAATCCCTATCCCGTTAAAAGTCATTGACTGGAATAAAGCTATTAGCCTACCTCCAGATTAGCACTGTAACGCAAGAATTATTATGTTAATGTGTCAAAATCAGGGTTAACTTTGTCATTCCTTCTGAGGAGGAAAGTTTGGGCCTCTTTTATTTTATGTCTTGCTTCATACAAGGTCCACACTAAACGTTAAGGCACATGAGGTCATCCATTAGGCCTCATTCATGAAACACAAGCAGAATAATTTTTTTCTGTAAATCATTCGTAAAGCCATTCTTAAAACTTTTGACATAATTTTCCTATTCATGCTAGTGTTCGTATTTTCAAAATGTTAGCTTGGTACAAAAACTATTTGTCTGCAAGTCTAACACTTTCATTTAATTATTTTAGTTTCATTCTCTTTTGAGGTTTATTTATAAGTTACATGATTGAGGCCCACTGCATTCACAAAGACTGTAAAAGCAGAAATTTCGAAATTGTTGAAATTATTTCCACATTTTTCTTTTTTTAGTTGATGGCCTGCTCTGTGTTCATAGCCATGACTAGGAGTGTGCAGTGGAGACAATATTTGTACCTGTCTGTAACTGTCTCAAAATTATTCGATTCTGTATCGGATAAAACTGATAAAATTCAGATAAAACTGAAAGTGGACAGGGCTTTAATCGGAAATTTGTACAATTACTTGAGAAGTCTATGGTTTTAAATGTATACTTTTAAATCTGTTTCCTCCGTAGTTATCATTGAGCAAATATGCCTTGTATAACTCATAAAATAGTTATTTTAGTAGAAAATGATTCAGTATCTTTTTTCAGTATGTGTATGATTATTACTCTTGACTGAGAGCTAATTTCTGAGAGACACACGGAGACGGCACCACGGCTATTTGATTTGCTCTCAATTTTTACTCTCAAGTTTACACTCATTCACTTCCCACTCATTATTGCATAGTGATTTTAGAGGTTGTATAATATCGCACTATCCCCTGGCTCTCCTGTTATCCAGCAAACACGAGGAGTGACTGTGTCAGCTGAATATTTTTTTCTATTATTCAGCAGAATTATTCTTTATTCGTTTTGAAGCCATTATCCGTGCCTTCTGGAATAAGGTATTTGGCTTCGGGCATGACCTATTTAATTAGTAAAATTTCACATCACTCATAATACGACTGTTGATGGATATCTATGAGTAATCCCCTCATTGACCTCACCTTCACTCAACATCTCTGCCTCTAATAACCCCACCCTAAACCATCTGACACACCCACCCACACATACACACAATATTTAGATGTCACCCTGCTTAGATTACTGTGGTGTTTCTTTCAATCTCTATGCTTGAGAAGCTTTTACATGCATTATGAACATCTTTTATGTCTCAAGATGCTTTAGCTAAAAATTTATGAGGTGCTTACATCTAATATTTCTCTCTCACTCTGGGCTGATGCCTGTTGTATGGGACAGATTAAGACGCAAAACGCTGTAGGAGTCCAATCGCGAACTGCCCTCTGACCCCGGGCACATCTGTGCAGCTCAGGCCACCTCTGATGATGGATTAAGAGTCTTTAATCAGAGCGTCTGGGGAGAACTTGGCAATCTGAGCCAGGCCAATTCACCAGCCCCATACAGCCATGCATCATTACAACACAGATACCCGCCTCCTTCAGACCCAACACATTAAGATTTAAATACATCCCTCATCCACCACGCTACACATTCAGCAATCGAAGAAGGTCACGAACCCTTGTTTTTCCAGAATGATAATACTGAAGCACAAGCTGTTTGCTGCAGTGGTGTGAAAGGGACAGGAAACAAGACAACAGATTGGCTGTGTAAAGCCAGATTCGTGAGTTTTGTTTAAAACGAATTCCCGCAGCGATACTCCATCAGAGAGAGCCATGTCATCTGTATGGTCATGGCAGCCGTGTGGTGAGCTCGGCTGTCAGGCTTATAAGGGCTTTTCTGGTGCCTGCGCTGTGAGATTCGTTGTAAACCAGAGCAGGGCTCTACAGATGAATAGGAATTTCTTTCTCGTCTTCTTTTTTTTTTTTTTTTTTAGATTTCAGTGTCCTTTATTCATTTTACCCATTGTACACTACAGAATTTAATTAAGAATGGATTTAGATTTAAATTCTATTCCTGAATTTTGATTGTGGTGACAAAAATAATTCAAATTTGATTCTAAGATAGATAGATATTGTGAAAGGCGCTATATAAATACACTTGACTTGACTTGACAGATAGATAGATAGATAGATAGATAGATAGATAGATAGATAGATAGATAGATAGATAGATAGATAGATAGATAGATAGATAGATAGATAGATAGATAGATAGATGATAGATAGATAGATAGATAGATAGATAGATAGATAGATAGATAGATAGATAGATAGATAGATAGATAGATAGATGATAGATAGATAGACATGCTGCATTAAAGCACATTGCATCTACATTTTAGCTTCTCAATCTTATTCTAGGATTGAAGGTGCTAGAAAGAAATGAAACACTTTGGTGCCTGTAAAGGTTCACTCAAGGGGAAATTAAGGAATATTCTTGCTTAATTTTAGCAGAATCTCCTTGACATTTATCTCACAACCCTCCCCAGACTGTGCCTTTATTATCACCAGTACAATACACAAGTTTCATACAGCCTATTGATCTATCATTTTTATTAAACTTGTTTATTTTTATCAACCTTCTTCATACTTTTGCTTTTTTTATTTGTCATATCTTTTTTTTTGGCATGATGTCATACACCTGGCCTCTGTGCAATGTTCTAGATGTCTGACAGTTTCCATGGAAGTCCGAGTTCATTTGGCATTCTATTGCGCTTTCTCAAGTAGTCATTTTCAAATTCAGGCTTTTCAAGTTAAATTGAATGCAGCATTAGCCCAGAATATATTTTGCCTCTCCAGTTTCTCCAGCTTTTCTTTATCTTGTGATTAGTTCACTGACCCCTGAATAATATGAATGTCTTGGGGCTTACATTAACAAAATGTAATAGCTTGTGGCTGCTGCACAAAACAAAAGTAGGACGACTGAATGTTCTTTAAATTGTTAAATGAATTGTGGATACAGTGTTATAATTTCAGTGGCAATGTTTGGCTTCAGGGTCATTCAGATTTATTCCAATTTAGCTCCTCACTGCATCCTGCTAACATTGTTATTTAGCAAATGTGAAGCCGTCTGATAATTGTGAGCCTAGAGCCTTAGACAACATCCACGGTCCTCTTTTCAAATAATATCCATTACATATCCACCATGGCCACTTGAATTGTCGTGTTTGTCACTCATTAGCGGTTGAATGAGAGGATTAATGTGGTTCAGGTTGTTACCAACTGTTTTTAGTAAGAATTGTTGTGTCTAGTTTAACCCAGAGGAGTTGGTTTCTCAGATGGTCATCTTCGGCTCCCAAGGCATTAAGCTGTCGCTGAATCTAACTTCTCTTGCTGTCAAGTACATGCAGTTTAGCAAAAAGCAATAGTTGCACAGACAAAGTTATATTATATTTCTCAGCATGAGGGGGTTACATCGCTATTCTGAAGGAATTAAATGAACAGCTTCACTGTGAGATACTCTGAACAGATGCAGGTACCCATCTCTCATCTCTCTCTCAAAACAGGTTGGTTGTTGACAAAAGCAGAGATTCACTTCTTCAATTTTGTTTGGTGTCTACATCCAGTTTGAAGCTTGTTAATCAGAAGTGTGGCAGCAGATGGCCAAGTAGATCAGAACTGAAAGAAACAAAGGTGTCTAAGAACTTGGCATCTTAGAAAGAGGAATCAGAACATGGTTCTTTTTAAATTTTGAACCAACTATCTACCTAAAATAGGAGAAAGCCTACAGGACTGTATGAACTACAAAGACGAGAAACAGTCAGGCCTTTCTCAAAACCCCAAAAGCACCCTACATCAACCATACATCAACCAAACCCATCATCAAAATGTAGCCAACATCTTCAAAAAACTGTTAAAGCAAGATCAGATGCTGCTGAACAAAATTACTGAATGGTGTTAAAAGATAAAGATAAATTATAGAAATGTAACGCTGTGCTGGCCAGGATGTGTTAGAGTTTGAACATTTTCAAAGTAACTGGATGTTTGAAAGCAGCACTGCACAGCACTGCATTTTTCCCATCTGCTTCAAAAGAGCAGCCATTGTTCCTCAAAAAGCCCAAGATACCACACCTCAATGGCTACAGACCTAAGTTCTGTATTTTAGACTCAAGTCCACTTCAGCCTGTTGCGAACCAGCCGTGTGTTTCCACAGACTCGAGGAATAAACGGTGATAGCTGTATTATGTGTTGTTTACCTGACTATGACAAGACAAAAAAACAAAAACATTGTGTGTCCCGGGGCGTTTGTGCAGCCAGTATTACATTTCTCAACGAGAAAGCGTCAGTATTTCACCAGCAAGTTTTTAGGGACGGAGTTGAATCGATCTTTCCGGACCGAAACCCCCTTTTCTGCAGTGAAATGCACAGAACGGTTCGAGAACAGACAAAGGCCGGGATACCCGCACCAGAACCGTGTTGGTGGAAAAGGGTTAACAGTGATCTCGTGTTGTTCCAAACCAATATGATTTTCTTTCTTCTGTGGAACACAAAAGGACATTTAAAAAATCAAATGAATCCATACGACTTGTGTGCTATATTCCAAGTCTTCTGAAGCTATGTGACACCCCAGTTACTCAGCAACACTCATATTATTTATTTAAAGTTTGTTTGCCTCCTCGTATCTTAATGATTTGCACAATGGTTTTTATTCACTGACATGAGCAAACATTTTTTTTAGTGAGAGTTTTGACCATGTTCTCTGTATTACAATAACACCTGCACATTTAATTGAACATAATTACTTCACTTACTTCACTCACAGGCCATTCTGTCTTTGCTCAGCCTGTTTTGGTTGGATCAGCATGCTTAGCCATGCATGTGTAAGCTTCATTTGGAGATAATTGCTAATAATTATCCACTGATAAGTCAGTACGGTGCAAGGTGGCTAGAGACCGGGGCTGTTTTACTGTTGGTTTTCTGAACTGGTACGAGAGCAGATAAGATATGAATTGATGAAGATGAGCTCTTTCTTTCTGGGGGTCAGTTGTGAGGGGGACTATTTACAGAGAGACTACAGTGTTGTTTGCGTTTTTGTTGTCAATCAAGCTTCTATTATTTTGGAGGTCACATACTTGTGTGCTTCAGGCTAGTATTTCAATAAAAGATAAATAAATCACTATAAGCATGTTCTGTCTCCTGCCTTTCAAGGAGGACATTCAGCCTTTAAACTTTTTTGTTAGACTCAAAGCTGACTGAACAAAACCTCCTTCATATTCTTCTTTGTAGCATGTTAGCCATCTATACAATTTGAAACAAGTGAGAAATGAAAATTCTGTCATCATTTACTCAACCTAATGTTGTTCCAAACCTGTATGCATTACTTCATTTTGTAGAACAATTTAAACATTCTGAAATTCATCAAAACTTCTGCAGAATAGCCAAAGTTATACAGGTTTGGAATGACATGAGTGTGAGTAAATAATGACAGATTTATATTTTATTTTTGTGTGAGCTGTCCCTTAACACATCTTGAGGTTCTGAGTTTGAATATACACAGACGAGGGTAAAATTGAAGAGCTATGGTGGAGGGGAAGATTTCCACTAAATTACTAAATGCGTTTTTGTTTTTCACACAAAACTATTGTATGACTTCAGAAGACTTGGTAGTAGTGCACAAGTCATGTGGACTACATTTGTGGTGCTCTTTTTTGTTTGACACCCACACTTGTATGGAAAAGAATAGGTTGGACAATCAGCAATAGGTCAAATTCCACAGAAGTCAGAAAGGCATACAGGTTTGGAATGACATAAAGGTGAGCAAATAATGACAGAATTTAAATATTTGGTTCAACTATTCCTTAAACAACATTTTAGACTGTTGTGGAAACTCACACAAGCAAATTGCACATGCATCAAAATCTTTTATCAGAACAAGGCAGTGCTTGTGAATATGGCAAAGCCTGGCTAAATTTAGACAGACAGTTTCTATGGTGGAGCCCTGGAGAGCAGCTTTGGCATTAAAGTCTAATTAAATATATATATATATATATATATATATATATATATATATATATATATATATATATATATATATATATATATATATATATATATATATATATAGATAGATAGATAGATAGATAGATAGATAGATAGATAGATAGATAGATAGATAGATAGATAGATAGATAGATAGATAGATAGATAGATAGATATATATATATATATATATATATATATATATATATAAATATATAAAATATATATATATATATATATATATATATATATATATATATAAATATATAAAATATATATATAAATATATTTTACTGCACTTCTCCTTGAGGCAGCTATTGCACCTCATCTCCCCTGGTGCCCAGACTGGAACGAGAATGTTTCGTCTCTGTTAGCGATGCTACCATGCCGACGGCAAACGGACCCGGCAGGCCCTTGCTGTGTCCCCTTCATTACATCAGCAGCACAGCTCTGCCTCACATCAACACCCTGATTAAAATATTTCTGGTGATAAGAGGATATGAAGGTCAAGCTACAAGAAGTGCAGTGCATGGAATCTGAGACCTCCACCTGAAATGAATAAGGAGGCCTAATCAGAATGACAAGCATGCCTTTAACTCCTTGCAGTTCGATGGCTTTGTTTTGCTCGGTCGCAGCCTTGTTAGTTAAGGCTAGCGAGCTGTTCATTACAATGCATAGTTTTTTCTGAATAAAGTACCTCATTGCCCACTGAAAATCTTTCATGCCCCTGTAAAACAGCCCTTTTTTATGTTTTTTACTCTTGTGTGGTTTTAATATGTCTCAGAAGTCTATTACTCACTGTTTATATGCAGTTTAATGACCCACCATAATATCAGCAACTAATTTGTATCATATGTCATTATTTGGTTGGAGATTTTATGTGTGCTTGGCTGACAGGTGCCCGTTTTAAAGAGGATGTCCTATAATATTGAGATTTGACATGCCCTTCTGTTAAATTAAATAAAATAAATAACTATAGATAATGAGATGCAAATCAGGGTGTCTGGAGAATAATGCCCCCTCATTTATTCTGCCCGTGTATACCTGCAGGGACTGAGCAGTCATTTGTCACTTCCAAACGTGATTCGGTGCATCACATTTATCAGCCCCTGCATGCACATCTCTTCGGACACAATGGTTTTAATGGTTTTAATAATGCTCCTCTTTACCCACACTTGGCAGATCATACAACTGTGTGAGAAAGAGAGACAGCAGACATCAAGAGTCTGGAAAAAGTTAGATCAAAGACTAGAGAATGATCAGCTTTTGATTTTTTTTTTTTTTTTTACAGTGTTACTTTAATCTGTTAAAATCATGCTGAGCAACTTTAAAGGAATTCAGGTCATTTTCCAACATAATATCTATGGACAGCATCTGTGACATGCTGTATATTACCACAATGAATAGTTTCAGCTATATTAATTACATAAAATGTTTACATTAATACATTTATATTAGCAGGCAAGTGGACCAGAGTAATTTTAGTAATTTTAATTTATTTTGCTATCTGAATACATTCTGGTACCTCCACCTCTGGGTGGAGTTTGTTTCATATAACCCAAGCTTTATGAATATTCAAGTAAAATTCAAGTTTATTTCTTATATATATTTTTACCATGGCCTGTCTGAGTACTCAATTCTGATTAGCTGGAAGGTGTGCAATAAAACCATTTAATGCACAGGTAGTTCCAAGTTAGTTTAATCACCATTCAATATTAATGCGCTGTTTTCATTGAAGCACATACACACATCGCTCGCACACAGAGGGCAGAGATTGTGGATAGCACACACAGAAACATTCAGGAGCACAGAAACTTATCAACGCTGCTTGCGTCTTTTATTAATAATATAGTTTCGCTACTGAATCGCTATATTATATTTCTCAGCATGAGGGGGTTACGTAGCTATTCTGAAGGAATTAAATTAACAGCTTCGTTGTTAATAGGGAGAGATACTCTGAACAGATGCAGGTACCCATCTCTCATCTCTCTCTCAATAATTAACTCCAATGAATTCTATAGTTTTTTCATTCAAATAAATGTAATATTACGCACTACTTTATCTCTGTGTCTGATTCAAAGCCGGCTGAATGCTAGAACTAACAAGCCGTAACTGACGAAAATAACCGTCAATTTTACCCTATCATTCAAATATTGCGCTGCAAACATCAATAACAGCTTTAAGTTCTCAATGTTGGCAAATGACCATGGTATAACAGGATAATTCACGGCTAGCTGTGCATTAAACGATTTTAATGCACTTTGTGGAGACAACCACCCTCCGCTTCCCATCGGGTGGCCTTTGCCTCAACATCATGCATTAAAATATTTTAATGCACAGCTAGCTGGGGATTATTCCTTACTGGTTTCTATTATTCAAATATTAAATTGTTCTTTTATATTGTTAGTCACACTTTATATTAGGTATCTTTAACTTCTTTGCCCTTACATCAAAAAATAAGTACAATGTACGTATTGTGTTGATGTTGTATTGCAAAACACTTTTTCTGCTACTGAGGTGGGATACGGGTAAGGTTAGTGACAGGTTTAGTGGTATGGGTAGGTTTAAGGGTGGGTTAAAATGGAAGGGAAGAGACAACAGTGTAATTATAGCTGTTTTATAATTATAGCTGTTAAGGAAATTAATTACAGTAACAGATGTAATTACATGCAGGTATGTATTATAAGTACAATGTAAAAACATGTATGTACATAATAAGTGCATTGTATCAAATTATAAATGTAATTGTTAGTACATATAGTAGTTTAAGACACTGGTAACACTTCACAATAATGTTTCAATAGTTAACATTAGTTAACTACATTAGTTAACATGAACTAATGAACTGCACTTCTACAGCATTTATCTTTGTTAATGTTAATTTCAACATTTACTAATACATAATTAAAATCAAAAGTTGTATTTGTTAACAGGTAATGCACTGTGAAGTAACATGAACACAATGAACAGCTGAATTTGTATTAATTAACGTTAACAAAGATGAATAAATACATTAACATATATGGTTAGTTCATATTAGTTAATACATTAACTAATGTTAATAATTGAGACCTTATTGTAAAGTGTTTCCAAGACACCTAATTTAAAGTGGGACCATATTGTTTATTACCACATTTTATTTATGTTATTCAGTTTATGAGTATAAAAAAATATATCTTTGCAAGTGATGGTCAATTTCATTTACAGAATTGCATGGTGAACTGAAAAACATAGACGCACACATATTAGTTAAGCTACTCCATTCTAGCTGCAGAACAGTTTCACTTAACCGCATCACATTTCTTTACGTCAGTACTGCATGAGTGTCACAGAAATATCCATCTTTTGACTTTCTGCATACAAAATCAATTTGCGTGCTTAGAGAGGAAACTGGGGAGAGCAAACCTCGATGTGAGACTCTTGCATGGGGGTTGTCTTCAGTGGCCATAGTTGAATGTATAACCAACATTTAAACATGACTGCCTCTGAGGATAAAAAGCATTCACAAGTGCTTCAGCATTTATTGATATTATACATCATATATATATATATATATATATATATATATATATATAGTAAAATCTGTAAATGATAAGAACTGTGAATATGTAAATAAAGAAGTGTGCAACATATACGCCTAATATATACCACTTAATTTTTTATTTTTTTTGTATTAGACTGATAAGTGTGAAGTGTTTTCTTTCTCTCATTGAAAGTGTGACCTGTCTGTAATTATTTCTTTTTTCCAGTGGGATAATTATAAATAACCTATCTTTTGAGAGGGGAAAATAATGATGTGGATTTTGCAGAATCCTTGACACCGTGTGCAAGGTTTTGAATTCACTTTCTGGAAGCTTCAGAATACCTCCACATGCAGATGCACATTTACTTGAAATGCAAATGATTTACAAGGTCACTCTGGTCTCTAAGTGCTGGTTCCAATTTTTTCTCCCCTCTCGGGTGTAATTGAACTCAACAATTGAAAATCCACAAGGGCATATGTTTTATTTCCTTTTTTTTACCGTGACAGGTGCAAGTGCAACCTTCATGCCAACAGCTGCATCTTTGACAAAGAGAAACTCACTTGCGAGTGTGAGCACAACACTACGGGGCCTGACTGTGGCCGCTGTAAGAGGAATTATCAGGCCAGAGCTTGGAGCGCTGGATCCTATCTCCCCATTCCCAAGGGCACAGCAAATATCTGTGAGTATACACACACACATTCCCATTCCACTTACTGGAAAGAACAATATGGGCTCTATGTTTGTGGATAACAAGGCTCACATGTTCTTTTACTCTAACCATAAACCATCTCTCTTACTGCTGTCCTACCTTTCACAATACGCTCACCGTGTCTCCCCAGAAGCCATTACCCTACTTCCAATTTAAAACCAGGTCCTCACAGGAACTCTTGACACATCACAGTAACTTCCCAACTTTAAGAAGGGCTATCAGACATATTTAATATTTGATTTACTTATGTTAAATTGCAAACTAAATGCTCATTATTGTTCACTGCAGATGTAGTGATGAAGTCCAAAAATTGTGGTGGTAGCATGGTATTTTTATCCATAGCAATTTGATATAAAGTGGGTTCCAAAGTATCAAATAAAAAAAAATACTTCTATTTTATATATTTCTAATTTAACACTATAGTTTTTTTTTTAATTATAAATTATGCTATCCAAGTAACATGTGAAAAATGGTTTCATTTCAGTGAAAAATTACCATGAATTTCTATTTGGTATGTCCTTTTTTAGCTTTAATGACAGCAATAGCATGGAAGTGCCTAAGCAATCATGCTATTGGTTACAGGGATAGTTTACCTAAAAAATGTAAAAGCTGTCATCATTTACTCACCATCATGTCATTCCAAACCTGTATGACTTACTTTCTTCTGTGGGGCACAAAATTTGATATTTTGAATAAGGTTTTGGTTGTTTTTGTCCCTTGAAATGAAGACAAAAAATAATTCTGATGGCAGAAATTTACTTTTGAGTAAACTATCCCTTTAAGGAGTGTTTACCCTTCAGAAAGATGCAGAACACTTGTAGGACCTTTCTTTCACAGAAAACAGTGCATGTCAAATGTTAGAACTATAACAGAAGGACAGTTAGCCTTTAGAAAATCAGTGCTGTCTGTAAGCCTGGGGACTACACCACCACTGCAGTTTATTTCAAATGGCAGGAGACAGAGCCTTCAATCCAACACACAAAATGTTTGCCCTGAAATAAACTAGCACTCACCATATGCTTCTGGGACTAAAGCAGGAGCACATATCACAGATATGACCTTAGTATGCACAGAAACTGTGTGCATGCCAAAACTTTCTTTTCAGTCTTCAGCAGGTTAGAAGGTGTGTGTGTGTGTGTGTGTGTGCGTGCGTGCGTGCGTGCGTGCGTGCGTGCGTGCGTGCGTGCGTCCGTCCATGTGTGTCCGTGTCCATATGTGTCTAAGGGGATCGACACGTGCCTTCTGGCAGCTGTTGTACCTCATGACTCTCTAGGAGCCGGTGGAGTGTTTTGAAGGACTGAGATTGACAGAACATTATAAAAATAGAAAAAAAAGACAGCACTGACTCTGAACCCATAAAACACAGCCTCACCTTAAACCCCTTATATGGTCCTGTGTGAGGAGAGGGAGACGTCCATAACATAATGCTGTAAAAGACAGGCTCTTAGATCATTCCCATTGGATTAAAAATAATTAGATTAAAAAATAATAATAATTCAAACAGAAGAAAAGCAGTCTGTCGATTTAAAACCAATTGCAGCTGATTTTACAACAGTTCTTTGTGCTTGACACCATGCGGTAGGGCAATGGAGACAAACGTAAATAATTAAAACTAGCAGCTTTTTTAATACAAGTTGCATTATTATGCTTTTTTTACTTTTTTACTGCTAACAGTGTGTTGCTCTCTCGTCTTCTTTTTATTGAAGCAAAATATTTAGTTAAATAAGTGCTACTGTTTATCACAGTGCTTTCAACAAAGTTATTTTTTGTAATTGCCACTTTTTTACTAATTTAAATTATGAGTAATTTGTAGTTTGGCCATTTATAGTATATAGTGTTAGCTCTCCTTTTTTTGTGTCGTTGGAAGCCAGAGTCGTTCCTTTAGTCCGAGTGGGTCAGACAAATCAAGAGCTTGAGATTGATGAAAGAGTGCTTGATATCACTCTTTGTCAAAACGTGCTCAGACTTCTGGGAAGTAGCTGGGTTCTCGCTTCACATCAGAACGGGGAGTCGGAGACCGATCAGTTCGAGAATTAGCAGTGACAGACCATTTCTGCTCTCGAAGAGAGGGGAAGTGATGAGGGCGCCCCCATTTTCTCCCTCCTGGAAAAGGCGGCAACGGGACTCACACACAATGTTCTGGCCCGTGCTTATCTGAATCTAAAATGCCTTCTTAAACTTGACTAATGTTTGTGTGTTTTATGGGTTGTCAGATTGATGTAGGGTTTCACGACGCGAGTGAAAATAAGGTCTGATCTGCACTGTGCATGCTGGTTCCCAAGCGAAGCAATGGCATTTGGTATGGTTCACGCACATAAGATCAGCAAGCCCCTGTTAACGTTTAAAAATGGGAGGATTAGCAAGCAATGCTAATTGTTTTCCACATCTCTGCTGAGTAATATTCTGTGGTTTAAGACAGCACTTCTGTATAGAGAACTGACTAATTCCTCTTATCCTGGCAGGATTAAACTGTGCAAATGAAACTTCAAATCAAACCAGTCTGGCCTTGTAAATTACTCGCGATCAAAGCACTTAAAGAGAGATGTGTCCCGACACAGTTTCAGTAACGTTTTTTTATCGGTCCTCATTGACCTCGGCTTCGGCCCATGAAGATAAAAGCTGAACATGATATATGCTTTTATGCGACTTCTTGATTTTACAGCTTTTTAACGTTTAATTATTTGTATACAAAATTCCACTCAACAACAGAAGCCATGGAAATCATGCTTGAGCGAGATCCACCGAGGGAGGAGATTCATAATACCTCATTTACTTCTGTTCAGCCTAGCTAACGAACACAGCCCAACACATCTGGAGATGACAGTCACAATGAGAGTAAATTATTATCAGTGGTGCCATAGTGTACGACTGATGGCTGGTTTTGTTTTTTAATTAGTGTACATAAGTAAAGGGCTGCCAGATGTCAGTGTGTTCGTCTGCCGTTGTTCGGCGTCCTTGAATCAAATGGTTCGTTCCTGGGCTGAAACTATAACAGCTGTACACTTCCTCCCCCACCTGCCATCCTCAGACATGCAAACTTTCTTATAGGAAAAGCATACACTAAAAGGAAGACAGTTCCAGCCTTAGAATGTGCTCAGTCCTGTAGAAGATGTTTGCCTTTCTTGTTTTATAACATGGACTATCTTGAAGTGTAATTAAGCGTGTCCTCGATCCTCATTCCACTGCCGTACGGATGCTCTAATTAGTGTTATCTGAAGGGCCAGGTGGCCATCTTGTCTTCTCCCAGAAGAGGAGAGTTATTTTGTACCATTTGTGTTATCTAATTATTAATTTTAACATCTCCACCCTGGCTGCATATCCTCCACAACCACCACAGTTACCATTTCCATCTTGACTCTTGTAGTGTCAACCCTGAAAGCATATTACGCTTCCTCTCTCTTTCTGTCTTTTTTCTCTTTCTTTGTTTTGTGTTGTTCTCCTTATTCCCCCATGAGACCTGGTTTGTTTACTCTGCCTTTTCCACATCTTTCTCTGTGCTGCCGCAACGGTAATCTCTCTTTCAAATATTTGTTTCTTCCATCACAGGATTTTCCGCCGCGTGTCGCATTCCCAGAATCTTAACTGTGTCTGTGACTCATCGCAGGCACTTTTTTATACTTGCCATCTCCCGTACAAATCTATTCACTCTGCCCTGTAAGACATTCAGATGGAGGTGCCGTTACTGTATCAGAGGTTGGCCGACAAGTTCCACCGGTGTGGATTGTCATATTTCCTTACGTTTTGAGCCGCGCGGTTGCTTGTGTATGTCACGGCTCACATCCGTGTAGAAAATGGATGATGGATGGCCATAAGATGTAAGTGGCCAGGGAAAGTAATTACAAACTTTGCCTTGGGTAGAAATTTTGTAGATAAGCTTTGCCGGAAAGTCCAGGTGGAAGGAAAAAGCAAACAGATGAGACTATGTGAAGGTCAGGAAGTTGTTCTACTAAGACAACAATAATGAGGCCACCAGCAATTCAACTAGCTCCGTTTCCAACATGAAACATGAAATAAAGCATCATAGAAGGTTTGTCCTTTTGCTGGCGACGGAAGTGGGCGGTTAAGGAACAGATTGGCTTTCAAATGAGAAAAAAGGAAGTCGTCACAATTTTCATGCCGTCCAGCGGGAATCCCTCAAGCTGGATGACTTGGCAGGCGTGTGAGTGTGTTATGTAGGGCAGGACAGATCTGGTATCTTGCCCAGGTTGGGTTAATTATGTCCCGTCAACCTCTGGGAGGAAGCCTGAAAAATTAACTGTCAGTATAACATGTGTTTAGGTGTGTGTGGGTGGATTTTCCCCCCAGGAGACTGTCTATTCTTTATCATTCTGTGCAGGTTCATATAACATTGTAGGTGTATTTTGATGGCATAATTGCTTGATTGTGAGAAAAGGGTCTTATTCATTTGTGGAAAGGTGGATTTGCACAAAATCAAGTAAGTATTTGTTTAAAATATGAATAGAAGGAATGTGGAATAAGTCCCGCACACTGCTATATACACTACCGTTCAAAAGTTTGGTGTCGGTAAGATTTTTTATGTTTTTAAAAGAAGTCTCTTCTGCTCACCAAGGCTGCATTTATTTGATTGAAAATACAAAACAAACCCAGTAATATTGTTAAATATTATTTCAATGTAAAACAGCTGTTTTCTATGTGAATATATTTTAAAATGTAATACATTCCTGTGATCAAAGCTGAATTTTCAGCATCATTACTCCAGTCTTGTGTCACATGATCCTTCAGAAATCACTCTATTATGATTATTTGATGCTCAAGAAACATTTATGATTATTATCACAGTTGACAACAGTTGTGCTGCTTCATATTTTTGTGCAAACAGTGATTAATTTTTTTCAGGATTCTTTGAAAGTTCAAGAGAAAAGCATTTCATTAAAAAAATAAATATTTTGCATTATTATAAATGTCTATACTGTCACTGTATATCAATTTCATGCGTCCTTTCTGTAGAAAAGTATTAATATCTTTAAAAAAAAAAAAAATTGATCCCAAACTTTTGAACGGTAGTGTATATTATATCAAATTAACGTATTAACGTAATTGTTTTTTTCTTTTCAGTTTAACACTTTAAAATTATTTGAAGCAATTAATGCTTTATCCGTTTTTTTTTTTCCATCATCCTTTGGCTAGCATTACATTACATTGCATTAAATGACCACGCTCTTATTCAGGCAAATGCTCTTAAACATTCACTCGCAACAAGACCTTAAAGAGAACGCAGTGCAATAGACGCTTACATCTGTGTGAATTGCAACATTGCATACACACACATTGCTCGTGTGCACAGAAAGCCATTTCAGACAGTTTCATGCCTGTTTTGTGGAGTATCCTTGCAAGCACAGCCTTAAATGAGTTGCTTTAGCTCTTAAAGGGAAACTCCACCGTTTTTTCATATTAAACTATGTTATTCCTTTAACTAATACGAGTTGATACATACCGCTCTCGTCTCAGTGCTAATAGCTTGCTAATAGCACAGGTGGTAAAAGTCACGTTGGTTCTATTGACGGACATAAGAGGGAGGAGGAGAGGGAGCGGGGGGAGAGGATTTTTCACGAGTGATGATTTTACTGCGCCAAGTCGAAGTGCTCCCAAACACTTGCTATGGTATACCGCCATACAATATAGTTATCCATTTTACACGCTTAGAAAAGCGCAACGTTTTATTTTGTGTCACCGTTCTTGGTCGAGTTACACTACTCGAGTAACTGTATTTAAATAGGGAAACCGTGGAGGTGTTTGGTCGCTTCTCTGCTTGGCACGTATTGAATGAACTGGGCTAAGCTAAGTGCTAACAAAGTTTCGCCGCAAGACAGAGCGATTTAGTGCACACACTGAGACGAGAGAGGTATGTATGAACTCGTCTTAGTTAAGGGAATAACATAGTTTAATATGTAAAAACGGTGGAGTATCCCTTTAAAGTGACAGCAGCCTATTAAACCCGCTGCTGTGATGTCTGTCATTAATGTTAATCAAAGAACAAAAGAGAGAAAATCGTTTGTGGCTTTAATAAGGATTCATCTATATTTAATTAATAATTTATGCAGTGAAGACTGCGAAGTGTTTGATAACTTTATTCAATTTCTATATATATCCTTCCATTAGACTTACCTAAAAATCTTTTTGTGCATTTTGATAGGGCAAGTAAAAATCTGAGACGGTCTGACACAAAAATTGGTCAGGTGAATGTGGCATTTATGAAAAAGCATTTATGAAAAGATTTATGAAAAGCTTTCAATTTTACTGTAATCCTAAATGCCTATAATTAATGGCTAAAATTGAGAGAGAAAAAATACATTTCATAGACACATCAGTAGCAGTATTGGTATCGGTGATATTGGCATTAAACATGCCATTAAAGATGCCAAAAGATGCCATTAAACACACATTTTAAATATACTGTTTTTATGTTGTTTCTACATTAATTTGGAGCTTAAATGTGAAAATATTACAATATAAAACTATATTAAAAACTTAAATGTTCAATCACGATTAATTACAGAAAAAAATGTTTTTTATCGATTGACAGCACTAATATATATATATATATATTAGTGAAATATATTGTTTAAATATACATATATATATATATATGTATATTTAAACAATATATTTCATTTGTGAACTGATGTTCAAGAATGTTCAGAAAGAATGTTCAGCTATTCTTTTTAATTGTAAATATATTTTCATCAGTGATCAAAGCTCGGTAAACACTGGTCACAGACACCAAGCTGATTAATTTCACCAAGCTGATTGCTCTCAAAAAATTGCCTCTTCTCATGTGACTTTCCTCCATTCATTCTCAATTACCCCCCACCAAACTCATCGCATGCTTTAGGATGAGATGAGGGACTCCCACTGTAACTTTACCCCCTGGTGTCACTTTTGGACAGTGTTACTTAAGAAAAACAAGTGATTTATACACTTTTAATGTCACATTTTGTAATATGGGCATTGATTTATTTTTGTAATATGGGTTATTTTCTCATACACACACAAACATCAATAATTATTCAATAAGCAACACTTAACAACACAATAAGCCTTTAAGCTACTAAAGGTATACTTTTTGTAATTATTTTCTGACAGTGTAGAGAGTTAATTCAGGAATTTTAGGTGTGTTAAACAAACAATAGCATAAAAGATGACAACCTAACATGTAAAATCAGGCACAGGAAAAATGGAAATATCCTCCTGGATATATATTAATTTAGCACACACACACTCCTGCCCATCATCAGTTGATCCCGGAGACTCGAGTGACCCCAGAGTGCAAAAGTTCAGATGGTAAAAATCAATGGAGTGTGCAATAAACATAAGCAGCCTAATGTGTTTTTGCATCAGGCTTCACAATTTGATTCCTGCTCTCTAATGGAGAGTTCCAGCAGATGAGGGGGGCTGAAAACCGCTCTGATTGAAAGGTAATCTAATGATATGACACATGATATTTTGTGTCCGTCTCAGGCAGACGACTGTCCAACTCAAAAGAGGAGAGGTGAATAAATCAAATAAAAATAAAAATGAGGTTGTATAGCACTTACATGAATCGTGAGGATGAATGACTAAATGACTAAAAGCCTGACTGTGTTTAAAGCAAAGAGAGCGGACAATGTT
Source organism: Meda fulgida (assembly GCA_030578275.1). Taxonomy (NCBI): domain Eukaryota; kingdom Metazoa; phylum Chordata; class Actinopteri; order Cypriniformes; family Leuciscidae; genus Meda; species Meda fulgida. The sequence goes on along the minus strand of CM060639.1, from coordinate 6,975,578 downwards.
CTATGAGAGGTGCTGTGTTACACTGTTGATGCTATTTAGAGTATATAGAGACGTCTGTATTTGTTTCTGTGGTGTCAGATGCAGCATCAATTAATGTAATTTTTCCATGATGACGTTCAAGTAAAGAAATAAAAATTCTCATAGACTTTGAAAGAGGGAACCAAGCCTTACTGTATCTGTGGACCAGAATATCATCAGAGACTAAAGCCGCGTTTCCACCGAAATTACCCGGAACAATTTGTCTCAATTTTCCACCCTCCAGACCTGTTGCTTTCTGCGTTTCCACTGCACTCTTAAGTACTGTGAAGATTAGGAAAATTAGTCCGGTGATGTTGGACTACACGCACCGCAACAGATTTTTATAAATGGTGGTTGAAATTAAATGCTGCATGGAGTCAACCAATCAAAATGTTCAACGCCCAAGTCCCACCCCCGAAAGTTCCTGAACTTTGAAAAAGTACTACCTCGCAAGCAGGGACTTTCTGAGGGGGATATTTTTACCTGGAACTTCATTATATATAGTTGAGCTTACATTTCTGTGAAGTGTGAAAGATTTCTCTCTTGATTTCATAAATGAAAATCAAGCAGTATTACTTCAAATTAGGGACTCTCTTTGTTATTGGCAGAATAGATGTGAATGCCAAAGCATGATGTTATAGTTATAGTTTATGCTTCCCTGTGCAGGTTGTCCTCTCTACTCCTTTCCCTCTTCTATCTTTCTGTCTCAGTCTTCACACATGTTTGTTGGAGGTGCCTGGAGGTGCCTATTTTCCAAGTGATTTCTCAACCCTCCTTTCAAAGGTCATAAATTTGACTCTTAACTGTCCATATGAAGCAGAGATCAGCGAGAGAGATTAGATGGCGCACACTAGATCAATGGCACACTGCAGGGGCGTGAGGTCAGCTCTCTTTCTGCCACCGGAGCATTGTCTCCAAGAGTTCTCCATCGTTCGAAGGAAAATATTCATTCACTGCTCTCCAAATGGTCTGTTTGAAACGTAGCACCAATTCTTATACCTCTACATTTTTTGGTTTATTTTTATTTCTTAGGAATGCAGATATAATACTTGAACCTGTTCCTACTTTTGGATTATCCTAGAGGGGTTCTCTGCTGTCAGTTGTTTGAAATAGTTGTTTTACCAAGTTTGTTTATTTGTTCAGGTTCTGTAGCAAGTATAGTGAGATATAGTCCAGCAGTACACTACAAACTATTTTATTACATAAAAAACAGATTATGGGTGTGTTCACACTTGGCATTTTTGGTTCAATTAAAATTAACCCTGGTGCAATTGTTCTGTTAGTGCGTTTCATTTGAATAAGTGTGAACACTACCATGCGGACCCTGGTGTGCACCAAACAAGTGGACCGAGACCGCTGAAAAGATGTGTCTCCGTCCACTTCCAAACAAACTCTGGTGTGGTTTGAATCAAATATGAACGCAACACAGACCAAAGGCATGTAAACAAACCAAAAACAGGACATGATGTCACAAGATGCAACCCTAAAAAGGACAGAAAGCTCACGCATACCTGTTTTTTCTCGTCATAGTCTTGATGTTGCCCAGCACAGTTTGGTACAGGTATCAGATACACGTCTCCTCCCAGCAGATCTTCGTTTGTGTGTGTGACAGAGGGATTCCCGCCATTGTTTTGACTCCTTTGCACATTTTATAAGCTTTTCACGAGTCAAAACACCATCATATGTAGGCTACGTACATACAGCAAGCTAATTTAGCCCAGCACACAGCATTGTTTGGATGTTCGGGAAGTTCCGTCTCGAAACGTCATAAAAGCTGACCAATCAGGTTGTGAATGAATCCCTATATGGTGTTAAAATGCAAATGTGAATGCTAAGTGGACCAGGACTAAAAGTTTTTTTGTGGTCCAGACCAAATGAACCAAACTACAAGTGTGAACACATGTTACATGTTATGTCCATTGTATGTGTTTTTATCAATATTTATTTCTATTATAACTCTTTATTGTGTTATGATTATTTCATTTATGTATTTTTATGGAAATATATATTTATAGAATGTAAAATTGTTGCTTTTCATTTATTTATTTTTTTATTTTATTTTTTTTACAAATCTTTGCACTTTTTATTACATTTTAAAATTGCTATTTGTTGCTATTGATATATACTGTTACTAATATAATATTTTCTCTCATCTCTTTTCTAGGTCTGCCAAATAGCGTTGGTCCAGTTAGTAAGTAAACAAACTCATAGATCTAAATCAACAGGAAGTGCGAGATGAACAGCTTTGCTTCTCACTTTACCTCAAGTACACTTCTGGTTAAACGTTAATTTCTGATTTTCATTGGACCTATTGATTATAAACTGTGCAACCTAATGTGATTAGTTTTGAAGTTAATTAGAACAGGGTTAAGGTAAGCTGTTTCTAGCAAACAGCAGTTTTGCCACACAATAAGATAGGGGCTTCGAAGCAGAAAAGGGGAGAATATCATTTTAATATGAGAAATGCAGGTCTATCTGGTATTATCTGGTTCTGCCAGGGGCATCATAAGCCAGCAGACAGATAGAGTTACAGGTGCAGGGAGGTTGAATGTGAAAACTGGAGCCACAGAGATATTGAACAAGTCAGAAGGCATGTAGAGCCTTGAATATTTCCATATGCTTCACTTCTCTTGGGTCCAGGACAAATATGCACATTTCCTCTTTGGATAGATTGGTGTAACATATCAAAGGTGTATGAGATAACATTGCACAAATCAAATATTCAATAATGAACATTGGAATTATTACAGGAGTTGATAAGGATTTATACATCTCTGATTTATTCATACAATATAGTGTTACCACTGAACATTTGTTGAGAAGAAACAAAAAACTTGCACTACAAGTTGCACTTTTTAATCAGAAATGTACGTTAAACCAAGTGGACACTCTCCTCAAGTGTGTTTTGTATTTGGCTGTAAAGCATGGCCTGTGCTGTGCCATTTCTGCATGGGCTCACTCCATTATTTCTTATACAATCATCAACATGAACATCCACTCACTGTCCCTCGTGGTGAATTTACACACCTCCATCCAGAAAGACACAAAAATGAGACACTCACAGGGTACAACTAGGGTCCTGAACAGTTTGATGATACTTTAGCACCAAAACAGAGCTGAAGCCATAAAAACTGTCCTCTGACCATCACTATAACAATTATAAACACCATTCTCTCCCTTTCATAAAAACTATAGAGAGAGAGCTTGTAAAGAGAGTCCTTCAGGACGGATATGTTTTGCCCGAGACTGAAAAAGAAAACACGGCAGTTTCTTCAGAGTTGCTTGAGGGTAATTGAATTCTTTATTGACTTTTCCCAATTCTATTTCAAGTTTATTAAGCCTGCCAGAATTGCCTAATGCGGGCATTAGAGCAAAATTAATATTTTAAGATGAGATTTTGGCTGTACAGGATTGCATTTCATTTCTGGGATGGCATTGATTAAAAGCTGTCACTTCTTATTTATCAAATTTTTATCCAAATTTTCATCAAATTTTCAACAAAAAACATTAATGAAGAGCAGATGTGATGAACATCGCTCCTAATCACTTGGTAATACGGAACACATTTTATATCAATAATAAAGTGCTCAACGTTGTCCCATGGGTGGCTTTTGCATGCGTGAGTGTCATGTAATGTGATGAAAGAGGACAACTGGATTCATCCGTCACTCTGAGGGCTGATAGCTTCCAAACTGATAGTAACTCCAATGGTTGTTCATTGCTGTGTTCTCACTCTTTGTGTCTAACTGGATTACAAATAAAGAGACAGAAAACCTCTATGAATAGAGTTGTGGGGAAAAAAAGTGTTTCTCCAAATATTAGATTAGTTTGATGATCCAAATTGTTTTGTTTTTTTTAGTTTAGAAAAATGTATTAGTTAACAAATTAAAGCCTAATCACATTTTGAAATAACTGTAAAAACATTCATTTTTTTCTTGTTTGTGTTTTAATGAGGTTGAGTATCAAAAAAAAATAATCTTGGTGGTGATGATAAAATGCCAAACACTAATCTAAAGAAAGAGAAACACTTTACAATGTTTCCACACCCTCAGCTAACATTATCTTATTAATCTTACAAGAACAATTTTTTTTTTTCATCTTTAATTTCTATCATAAAATATTACTGGAGCTTGAACTGAAAACTCTTATTTTCACGGAATTCCCCGAATCACATGGAAAAAGAGTAATTTCTCCCAATGTGATTGGACATAGAGGCCATTTCATAACGGGACTTCAAGATGGGTTTCCTCTGTCAGTAACCTGCGTCTGCATGCATTCCGAGTCCCCAAACACCATGCTATGTCCCTGGTGAAAAAAAATCGAATTCAAATTCATAGACGTGTCCTCACTGGAATTCCTGCACCCTGTCCTCGTTTTACACACTTTTCCCACACACTGAGGTCAACCATGAAGCAGCACATAAGGGACTTAACCATGTTTATGTTGGAGGGAAGGAACGCTTGGTTTGGTCCTTTCGCTTTAGTGCTGCCTCTGAGGTTGACTGAGAGACTGCCACGTTCCCAGTCTTAATATTTACGCATCTAAGGAAATTAACTGTATGTGATTATTAGGATATTCCCATCGAATCATTAATTCAATTGTCAGCTTTTTTTAATCCAGAAGCACACTTCAAATGAATCAATTTGATAAATGTTACAAGTATCTCAAGCAACCATGATTACACATGCGCACAATTCAGTCTCACATGTTGCATCTGAAACACTGACACAATTTCCCATCATCTCTGTCAGCCGTCTTTCCCATGTATTAATATAGAGGAAGCCACAAAACACAGGTCAATTACATACAATCTCTAGAGATGACCTGTGATTGGTCTATTGGTTGCTTGTCCTCATCGAGCCTATCAGCTCAACTTTATGAATGACCCATCAGGAGATGTGTGTAGCTGTTTATGTGTACATGAGTCCAAACTTGACCCGTCCTAGTGCATCTGACATCCGAAAGCCCGTGCATTCAATTAACACCTGATTTCTCCTGCTTGCATGCAGTTCGGCAGAACATTTCATCTCTAGGTGTCGCTAACCGAAATCAAGGTAGGGTATTTTTTCAACTTGGATAAAATTTCCTTTGATCTGACTCACAGAACAAATTTTAGACTGCTATAGGAGTGAAACAGATCCAGCAGAAGTTTGCTGACAGCTAGTCTTTTTGTACATTTGTTGTATACTGACTCATTCCAGATGGACAAACATGTTCTTTTTGCTTTTTCTCTTTCACGTTCGAGTTTCTGACATGTCTGAAAGCTGTGAGATTTTTGAGCAATCAGCATTTATAAGAAACAAGCTGAACAGCCATAAAGACACATGAATATGATTTAAAGCATTATGCCCTCCATTTTAATTAAGAATGGCGCTCTCTCTTGGGCCCTCTCAATCTTTTCTCAGCCCTGCTAGGGAGTTTTCATGGCTGTTTAAGTGTACTGATTCAATTTAATACACTGCGCAGAAAGATGGCCAAAGAGAAACATCATGCAAACAGCAGGTCTGAATAAACAGTGGTTTTGATTGAATTGGGGGTTGGGGGTTAGTAAAGGACATGGTGCTCATTGAAACTTGGGTTGATTTGTGAATGCATGATAAGCTGATAACTTTGGGATTGTTCTGAGCCCTGTTGTTCTGCTGTTTTGTCGGACTGGCAGCAGGACGTAGGGATCTAAGCCTTACGTGCTCTCACACAAGAAGCCTGGGAAGCTCAAATACGCTAATGCCAGCTGAGCAGTTTCTGCCAGCATTGCAAGCTTTTTGTTTTCCAGAGCCGTTGAAACTTCCAAACCACAACAGCTGCAAGGAATGGAACATGCACTGTGCACATTTTTGTCTATTTTTATAATTTATGGGATTTAAATAGTCTGCATTCTTTCAACTTCATTCTTCTTTTGGTATGAACATTAATGTTCATAATATAATTTAGGGTTTCTGTTGATTTAATGTTTTCATTTGATTTATTTTGTCTTTATTTTGTCCAGTAGCTCCTCAAGTTGCTTTGTCAACCGTTCCTTCTGTACAAGTTGCAAACAGTAAGAGAGGTAGGAGGACTCGATTCATATCCTCTCACTACTGTGTCAGTGTATGTCATCCGAATTACCCCCCACCACCATCCCTGAATGAATCCAGAGTGAGTCCTGTACTTTCTGTACTTCCAGAACACCTATCCCTGACCTTACTTTTCCCACTTTGGATAGTATCAAGATGTACCATTAAAAAGATATTGATTTTATTGTATTTACTTTATTGTTTAAATTGTGTATATTATTAATTTGTTAATTTACTCCATTGAATCTAATATAACTCACAGGTGAAAAGCCTGTACATTTTTTTTGTTAAAGTAGGCCCTCTAAAGCATTTTTTAGACAGAATGATTGACATATCCAGGCAGCTTTAGAGATCGCTTTTCAGGAGATATGTCTGTCTTGACTCCTCCAGTCGGGGCACGGGGCAAAAGGCTGCTGAGGAGGCCTGACCTCAATCCAGATGTTGATAATGAGAATCCCTCCATTTCTCCCGAAAGCCCTGGAATCATCTCAGGAGGGAAGGATGGAGGTTTTAGGAACGAGAAGATCTATCAGACCCGTTGAATTGAGGGTTCTGGCCAGTTGGTTGACCAAGTGTCCCTGGCAGGTCAGGGCGCCACTTTATGCTATGCCAAGAGCAGCATCCGTGCATTGAGATTCAACTTCTCTTTGAAACTAGGACAGAATCCTTGCGGGTCCTGGATAAACGTTGTTTGGTTTCTTTGAAGGCTGTGGGGAAATAGATAGGAAGTTATTTCTGATTTGGTTGAGCTATTTCTCATTTTGGAGCTGACAGAATCAATACTGAAAAAAGTGCTTTGTCTTTCATTTTTATGGCAGTAGTTCTGTGGAGAGGATACAGTTTGTGTACCCGTTTTCGACCTGAGAGGCTTTGTTATTTCGGGGACATAGAAAATAGAAGCCATTGTTTTATTCTCATGTTTGAAAGTTCCAGCTCCTTCACTACACCCTTCCATCATTTATTTCAGACAATTTTCCATGAGCAATAGAATATAAATACTGTAGATGTAAATTTCAAATTGCACTCGCATTCTGTCGAGGTTGAAAATTACATCTACTTGTGTTTGATTTCCATGTGACATTCTTATTCTCCTCTCCATTGCTGTGGTGTGCTCGAGGGCGAACTCTCTAATAACAACACCGCTTCTCCATTCATCTTAAGGTGATCGTACATCTAACACTGCTGGCTGCATCCATGACAGTGCCTGCCACCCTGCCACCCTACTGCTGTTTCAGACCATCCAAACCTCGCATGCCATGGTGCCCTTCTTCTGCAGCGCCGCCGCAACTCGCACACACTTACCCTAAACACAGTCACATCTCTCTCCCCTTTTTGCAAGACTGCGAATGCTTCAGTCACTCCAATCGCTGCAGTTACATCGAGGTGCTAAATACCGTCATTTGCGTGAGCTGTAAGCACAACACTAGAGGGCAGCACTGCCAACTGTGCAAGCTTGGATACTACCGCAATGCCTCAGCAGAGCTGGACGATGAGAATGTTTGCATAGGTCAGTCCTCCAGCACTCCCATCCACCAACGCACATAAAACACCCTCCCAAAATCTGCCATACGGCCTTCCCTTTCTATTGCTCCATCATCCCTCATCTTTTCACTCCCTTCTCTGTGTCTGTCCATCTCTCTGTCATCACCCGAGTCACTTCACGCATGCTTGTGTGAGTCACGTTGAATCACATCCCTCTGGTATTTGACCACAAAACCAGCAAGTATCTGACACAATAATCCATGGCAGATTATATTTCCTGACTCGGTCAGGAAAAATTGGCATGTTTATTAGTGTTTCACTAGTTCACACTTACATCTATGTAAGTTCACACTTACATATATTGAAATATATGTAATGGTTATGCGTACTTGGCGTGCTGTCCAAGGGGAGGGCTCCGAGCTTGGAATTTGGCCCGAACCTAGAGTACTCCCCCATCCCAGGTTGGGATAGGAATAGTTAGAAGTGAGGAGATGGGGTGGTGGAGGGATGCTGGAAAACTGTCATAGAACAGAGGTAAGTCTGCTGTATATATACTTCCTGATGCTAATTGGGTTGATTAACTGAATGCGCTCCTCCTGTGGTAATTTCGTAGGTTAATTATCTGAATGTGCTCCTCCCAGACTTTAATAAAACATGATTTTTACATTTATTACAAAGCTCAGTGTAACAAAGTATCGTGAAACAGAGAACAAGAAAAGACGTAAAGAAAAAACAAAAGACAGACTATAAAGTCAGAAAGGTGTCATTGTGAGACAGAGGTGATGTCTGCCTTCACACTTCCCCAGTGAGGTGTCTGGGAGGGCTCGCACCCACAGAAAAAGGTGCTGCGTGCTGCATATGTCACTTTGGGAAAGAAGAAGCAAGAGAAAGAAGAGAGCGAGAGAGGTGTCTGGGAGCAGGTCACGGCTGTGTGACTTACACACACATCTTTAGGTGTTACAGGTCACAGACTCTGACCTCCACCTCAACCCAGCAAATTCTGTACTCACAGGAGGGTCACAGAGCTGTCAAAATATGTGAAAAGTGCATCTTGGGAGAGATCTGGGTTAGTGTTTTAGCAAAGCATTAATAATTAATAAGCATTAATGTCTTCTATTTACTGTAGAAATGAAAGTATCTGCTCTGTAGCAAAACCTTAAGGCTATATTCACACATAATAGTGAGTGCTGTTGTGCTGGGCATACTGGTGAATTTATACTGAAAAGTAGTTGTTGTTTTTTTCAGTATAAACCCAAAAACAACAACAACAACAACAAAATCAAATGCAGTTGTGAGTTGTGAAATGCCATTACACTCATCAGAGTTTCAGGCTACATGTCCAAGTTCTTCAGCACTAGATAATTAATCTTTTGAATGGAAAATATTAAAAACTTTAATATAATGCATTTTTAAAACCCTTCAGTAGCTCAACATCTGCTCAAAATATTTGTATTCTTCATAGATGTCCCAGAGATCTAGGTTATGAGTGGCCCTTCAGCACCAAGAAAGTAATCAGGCCCTGGTTAATTGGCCAGATGTCTTAAGGTCAAATGTTAGTAGGGGTGATCCATGAACTAGAGAGTTACTGACATTCCCAAACATTTACTTGGATTTTTCAGGGTTTTTTTAATTATGCAAGTGAAATGTGTTGCAAATGCTGTTTCAAGTTGACTTTAATAAAATGGTCCCCTTTAAGGACATTTCCTGTAGTATCAAAGGATTTAATTATGAGATAATTTTAAGAAATCACCAGTATTTGACTTTAATGCACAGCACTTGTGGACAGCAAACGAATTGGCTAATCAGGAACCCTCCACATCCACCACGTGTCTCTTTCTTTCTTTTTCTCTTTTGTATGTTCCTTCCCTTCATGCCACTCATTTTTGGTGCTAAACTAAATATAGAAATGCATTTTCGTAAAATTATTCAGAATGCACTGTGCAGTCAGTCTGTAATAGTCTGCATTGCCCTACACTTTTGCATAATGGGACTTCCAAGACGTTAAAAATTCACAAACATACATTTTCCTCACTAAACTAAATGGCATTTTTTCCATTTTCCACCCTCACTCACCTTCCCCAGCTGATGCTTCTCATTTATTCCTTTGAAATGGAAGTTGTACGGTAAATATTCAGATATACAGGTTACAAATCTGTCCTTTGTAGACTAGCAATGTGCATGAAGGATGCAGCAGAGGCCCATTTTGAGCGAAAATGCTTTTTGTGTAGAAAACAGGGACTTTATTCATGAGCTGATCTGAGAGGCTGAAGACCACAGACCCCATCTCTCCACTGTGTGTATGTGTGTGTCTTGTTTCTACAGAATGTAATTGTAATCCCTTTGGCTCAGACACTGATCGCTGTAATGGCACAGGATATTGTAAATGTAAGGAGGGAACGGCAGGGGCTAAGTGCCATGAGTGTCTACAAGGATATTTGTGGGACAATGGCTGCAAATGTAAGTAGAACCTCCAACCAACCTGCAGCTTCAGTCCCTTGCTGTCTTTTCCCTCTCTCTCTCAACCCCTCCCTTCTCCCTTCTCTCTCTCTAGTTTCTCTGTTTGCTGCTGCTTTTTTGGCTTACCCGGGAATGAGCAGCTTGGTTTGCTTACAGCACTTGGGAACAAAAAAAAACTTGGATTGACCTCCATCCGAGGCTCAGTCACACCTGTTATACTGCCTTGTTAGTGGTTTAACTGCAGATTTAATTTTGAGGGAATTGTTATCATAATTTATCAGAATTGTTTTTATTAATAGTATTACTGTAGAATTGTTCTCAAGCACAGAGATAAATCATGCAAACAAATCTCGGCATAATCCCATGCATGTGCATTTTTGCAGATAAATGCAGACAGCTGAGCTAATATTTGAAGTGAGCTGAACATTTGAAGCCTGCGCTGTGTTCTCTGGCTGTTTGCTGGTATGGCCACATTATGATGGCTGGTTTTCTCTCTTGGCTCCAAGTGTTGCGGTTGAAACGATCTGTAGGTCAAGCATTGATTTGTATTCTTCAATGGGCTCCTAGCATCAAAGGTCAACATTTACCAAAGCCTCAGATAACAAAGGGATTTTGGGTGTAATAATGTAAGATGGACAGTTCAGCAAATGTGTATGTTGAGTTCAAAGCGGCTTTGAATGTAACAGTACGAGGCTGGTTTAGTGTGAGAAGCAGAAATTCACACCATCACATGTCACAAGATTAAAGTAAAACAGAGTTTGGTACAAGTGGTGACGTGGCAAATGCACTCCCATTACTGTCTATTCTATAAGATGTACTCGAAGAGAAATAAAGAGACATGTTCTTTATACACATCCATCTCCCACCAGCTTGAAGATGCATTATCATTTGACTGTTTCAGTCAATGGTATGCACTACGGTAAAGCACCATAACCATTTTAATTTGATTTTGTCATCAACACAGACGCTTTTTTGTTAGATGTCCTAGATAAGAGATTTAAGTTTGTTGCATTTGTCTCATTAAAAGTCCCAAAGGCCAAAATGTGTGTGATAAATGTAATCTAACACTCGTTTTCCTGATCCCGTCCATCTGTTTGCAGATTTCGGTATGCAATTAAAGCTCAAATCTTTCTTCAAATAAGCCTTTTCTTCCCAGCTCACCATGCAATCTACTGCTGTTCTCAATAAATATTATCCCTCTTATCAAAAGCAAACCCAATAAATGGCTCAATTTATTCTCTTATTACGGTTTATTTGGATGCAAACAAATTATGAATGCAGAATTGGAGGCTGAGCACATTTTTCCTTGTGAGTGCGCATGCTTTAAACATAAACAGACCTTCTGTTGCTCTCTCAAAATAGTTTCTCATATTTATTAAATAAAACGCTTTCTTGTGCCTGGGCTCTAGAGAGTATGGGGTAGAATATAGAGGTTAAACTGTAGGATATGAGAGATACATTCTCAACCAACAGCAGAGTAAATAGATTCTATGCCCCCCTCTTTTGGAAGGTAAAGGCGTTTGTTTGAACCCATACCAACTATAAATCACTGACGGGGCTCTTCTTGCCTCAGCACCTTTTTCTGGTCATCAGGGAATATCAAACTGAGGAGACAGAAAGAGTTGAACTCTTAGGATGAACCAAACAGACCGGAACTCTTGAGAGATACATTATCTACAATTAAAAAAAAAAGTCTCTCTTTAGAAGAAGCACAAGAACACTTTTGCCAAAGGCCACAGTGGTGGAAAAGGTAATCGATCAATTTGCTCTTTCCCGCAAACAGGAGTTGTTCTAAAAGTCTTGCCACATACACAATTAACTCATTATCTCTTACCTCTTTCTGTACAGTTTGGTAAGAGACAACATTGATGTCTCAATTGCAAAGACTCAATATGCCCTACACATCTTTTAAAAATAAGATTAATTTATAAAAGAAACATCTTGTCTATAAAAGTTTTAGGCAACTTGGAGATTTACAAATATTGAATCAATAAAGCATCTTTTATAAACAAGCCTCTTTTTTAAACAGCTGTTTTTCATCTTTTTGTCCATCATTTCTTTATCTTTTCTTATGGGCAGGCTAGACAAGTTAAAAATGTGCTCGGAAAAGGACAGTTGATTGTCATTTAATGACTACATCAGAGACCCAGAAGTAAAACATACTGGTCTAAATTAATATTTTGATTATTTTAAGAAAAAACCTTGATTAACTAATTGACCTACTGTGATCTGTTATATAACCATTTTTCTTTTAACATGTGAAGAGAGCAATAGAACAAAAGAAGCATATCACATAGCATCCCCTTTTACTGACCTGATAATGTTTATAAGCTCAACAGTATTCAAAGGTAACTGTATATTAAGTTTGTTCTATAACACCTACGTATATAGTGCTTTAAAGTCTTTAAACTTCAGACAGAGAAGATCGAAACTATTGCAGTCTAACTAGGAAAATGCATTAATTTAGCTCAATTGAATTAATACTTTAGCACAATTTGATTTATTGTCATAATCATTTCTTAACATTTGGATACACACTGATCATTTTGTATTGCTAATAATTATTATTATTTCTATTACAATTAAATTGTATCAGTACGGAGACCCACACATGACATGCAAGAACAAAAAGTAAATTGTGCGCACGATTTAGTAAATCGAGGGAACAAATCCATAAAATTGTCCTCGGAATGTAGCCTACTATTTTTTTTCTGGATATCATGTGCGGGGGTCCGTATATCAGTGTGTATCCAAACGTTAAGAAATGTATGATTTGCTTGTTTTTACTAACAAATACTAATGAGACTAATACTAATTGAACACACTCAATCTATATGTGTGTTAATCACTGATAATTCAAATAGCTTGTTCATCTTGCAGGTCCAGTGTCTGAGTCTTGTTTTGTGGTACGAGTGTGGATTTTCACTAGGGAACGATTGATCTGCATCGTAAAAAGACTCGGCAGTGATGAACAGGGGGAATTATGGACACAAACAGGGGCTCATTTTTCCCTGACTCAACCATAAAGCCCTATCCACACAGGAGATGGAGAGAGAGAAGCTGGAGACCATGTAGTTCTGCCAGCTCCCTAATCAGCCTGTTATGACTGGGAGAGTTACACCTCCTCTCTCTATCATCCAGCTCTTCCTGTCAGCTCAGTACAGCCCAAAATAGCTCAGTAACAGCCATTAAACAGATGCTGCAACGCAGAAGTCCTCTCAGAACCATTCCTCGCAAGCTGATAGAGGTCAATGTTTGTTGAATGATTATTTTCCAATCAGCAGGTTTAAAGTGCTTTTCTAGCTTTGATGAAGATGTGAGAGGCATGGCTTGTTCATTGGTTTTTATTTGTCTATGTTGGTTTTGCTAGTTTGCACTGGAATTTGTTTGTCTGAAGCTTGCTCAACAGCTTGCATCTGAAGGGAGCAGGTCTGGCCTTGGTGTCTCTGTTGTTACATATACTGATGCCCGATGCAGTGCCGCCACATAATGCAGAATGCAATTCTTTGTTGGGGATTTGTAGAAACCTATGCCATGTTAATGGTTTGGGTTAATGGCAGTGCCGAGGTCTCTTGAGTGACGTGCTTCAAATGAAACTAGACAAATTGTAGTACTTCAACTTTTTTTCAAATAATTTTGAGGTGGCCGATGAGCAGGAATGCCAAGTAAACTTTTTGAGGGAAAATTATAATAATCGAAGCTGAAGAGTTTCTGTAAAACAAAAATCTATCAATATTATTTTGCTTATGATTTTCTATTAATAATGATATTAAGTTTTCTACTTGTGATTCATTTCAATCAATACTTTGCCTGCACTTTGTATTGACTATTTCTGTCTATTTTCAGCAATAGATGAATATATGATATCTCAGGATAGAGCTCTATGTAATCATAGAAGTGTTCATACTTGTTTGGGTGTAGCCTGTGTGTGTATTTGTCTTCTGCTTACCCTTTTCCTCTCAATACCACAGCCCGGGTGTGTGACAATGAACTTCTGCGTTGCCAAAATGGTGGTGTGTGTGTGAACAACATCCGTTGTCAGTGTCCTCCGGCATACACCGGCCTGCTGTGTGAGAAACCGCGGTGTGAGAATGAGCCGGGCGGCTGCGGAGGGTCGGACTCGGGCCAGGCTTCTCTCCACACCCCTGCGCCGATCCTGCTTTTGCTGCTGTTCGTCCTGGGTCCCGTTCTCCTCATGGAGATCTGCTGGGTCACAGTCCTTTGAGAGGCAGATCTCGGACTATCCAGCTTCTTCTGTATGAGCAGCGCACCAGACCCACCGACACTCGGCCGGCCATGTGGAATGTGCCCAAATATCAAAGCGAAATTTCAGAGGATGACAGACAAAATATAATAAATAAATACATCAACAAAAATAGCATTTATAAAAATTGATTCAATACAAAAATCTAAAAGTAAAAAAAAAAAAATCAAGGTGTTATTTATAGAATTTACCTGAGCATATCCTTTATGAAGCAAATAAGAGGAAGTAGAGACTTGAACCAAGCCATAATAGATACTCACTCCCCTAACAAAACGAGAGAGTGACAGGGATCGGAGTGGACAATACTCATCCCTTTCCTCCCTTTATCACCACGGCAACGGGAGCTGCGTTCAGCCAGTACAAGTAAAGCCAGCTGCCGCCCCTCACCTGAGCCGGGTATCATGTTGGCTGCAGACTGCTTTCGGCTATTGTGACACAGAGCGATGGAAAACTGTCTGGATTGTGTGAACTGGACAATTACAAAAAATAAAGATAAAGCAGTAATAATGTGGAAAAAGACTTAAGAAAAGAAACAAGCATTCTTTGCTGTCAGTGCATTGTGAATACAAGGAAATCTACTGAGAATGTCACATTTGATCTGCTTTCAAATTGAGCTCGTCCCGCCAACACCCCCGACCCCACCCTCGAAAATAAACTTTAGAGTGTCCTTTGTGTCAAGAGTCCGTCCTTCCTCCACCATGTGCTTTTGTGAATGTAATTCTGTAACCCTTGATATTTTTTTTCCATATATATATTTTTGGTTTCCTTTCAGTCTGTGTGATGTTAGTCACACTCATGTGGCACAACCCCTATCCTCCAAAAAATATGATTAAAAACTCATGACTTTGAAATGTGACAGACTGTTTGCTGAGGCCACGGTCAAAGATGTGTTTTCACCCAAACAGATGAAGTGCTTAGACAGTCATCAGTGTATTTAATTTTTGTATTAATACAGAAGTTATTTTCTTGACAGAGTAAAGATGATGTAGAGCATAAACTTTTTTGTATTATTGCTGAAATGTGTTTAAGGGCAATATTTTAGTGTGTTCAATCAAGGTGCAAACAGAATTAAATATTCTATTATGTTTGTCTGAAATTTTATTTCATTTACACTTTTTTTTCTCCTTCAGTTTGATTGTGAAGTTTTCCTAAAGTATATTGGCAACGTGCTGGCATCAAAGAATATCAGATTACATACAGTATATATACTGAGATATAAAAAAAGAAAATCACACCAAAGGACATTCTAAATGTTTTCTTGTTGCTTTAACACTGAAAAGTGAATAAAACTTTAAAATGACTATGTAGCTGTGTTGTATTGTTTTATGTGTGTTTTATTGCATAATGACGAATCTAAATTGTCCATGAAATGAAAGCGTAATAAATAATCGCATATGTCTTTATATAACATGCATATAAATTGCATACTTTGCAGACCAGTGGAAAATGCTTTAAGCCTCAGAATTTTCTGCACACCATTTATCTCAAATTCAACACAGTAATGATTTGTTTCAGTGAAACGCATTATCGGATGGGCAAAATTAAATATTAACAGCTATTGATGTCTCTTTGAGAGCCTGTTTTATAGAGTTGGTTTTTCCTGTGACTAAACTGCCCATATCGTACAGGTTTGTTTTAAACAGAAAGTTTTACAGCCGTTTTCACAATTATAGAGTGTGTGACAACACAGGCCTGCTAAATGATTCATTTTGAAGGAGATGCTTCAGGAACATTTGTCTTTATCTGCAATGATTCTTTAGAAACTGGATTCTGATTTATGAATCTTCATGTGTTGTGTATTTGTGGGTCTGCTTAGAAAACAAAAGAAATATCGTTTATGTGATATTCACATTTATGTTCTTTATAAACCACAATCAAAATTTTTTCATTTTGGAAATTTGTGACCAAATTATAATAATCCATCAACTGTTTCCTTACATTACAATGCTACTTTAAGAAATGGATGGCATATATTTGCAAAAAATCATGGTTGGTTTTTAAAGATTCAATTGTTTTGATTCAAAACTAAAATTTCAGCAATATTAAGAGTAGAAATGAATTTGCTTCGATTTGTTTTCATAATTGCCTTTTGTAGGTGGATTAATCATGTAATTTGAAATATTGAAACTGTTGAATCTCAGAGTAAATGGGTAGTTAATGGAAATTAGTTTGAAACAATGATACTGTATAATCACTACAGGTAAAGTACCAAATATTTATATATATATAATGTACATTTATATAAGTGTTGACAAAGTTATTTTTAACTGTACATCCTAACACAGATCAACTGGTCCAAAAACGCTCTTGTATTCCTTCCCTGGCTGAGAAAACTGGAGTTCACAACATCACCTTGTGTACATTTGTGGTATATTGGTTCAGAAATGCAACATTCCCTTTATCATGGCAGACATATGCAACACTGACAAAAAGAATAAACAATTCAGTGCATATACTCAGCAGATCCACTGTGTATTCAACAAATTCTTTGAACCAAACCAACAAACAGGCTCAGCTGCATCGTTCCCATTGTTCACTCCTATTTAGGAGGAAATATATTGGAGATTATTTTCTAAAAAGATCTAGTGAGTGTTTTCATTTCTGCATTTTTTTCCCCCTTAAAGCAACGTGTCAGTTTTTCTGGAGTTAATCTGCCCTTGAACAAGGCAGTCTATTGATTTTTAAATCAGCTTTTCCATTTGTTAAGTTCAGCTTCAGTAAACATGATGGTTTTTTACTTAAGGCACATCCAACTTTTTCCATTGATAACAGGAATAGAAAATAGAAAGGAATAGATTAATTTAACGTTGACCATTTCAGGGTTTTGATTTATGGTTTCCTTCTCAGGGTAAGACTTTCAAAGTTACAAACACTTTTATTTTTATCAGCTAATATCACATAATAATACTCATGTACTGTAAGTATTCAGATATTTGTGTTACTAACCATTACAGAAAATGTTTCTGGAAGACCCATCTGAAGTTGATAAAGGAGACGTGAACCAAGGTTACCCAAAGAACGCCACCTGAACTCAGACAGCCAACGGGCTTCGGTAAGATCATTATCCACCATTCAGCATCTCGCTTTTCTTCCCAGAACAAAAGCCCAACTTTGGCTCGGCATCTAAGTCCTTCTCCTGGAGGAGTAATGGTGATGTTGTTCCCTCTGCTGCTAATGGGAATATCTCTGCAAAAACATTGGCAACATGCACTTTTAAAAGGGAAGAACACACACTACATTTGGTATTTGGCTGCATGAGGATGTTCATTTGTCAGATTTGAAGGAATAGAGAATCTAAGCCTACAACAATGTGCATGGGTTCATGTTTTCACGCTTAAGATAGAATACCTGAATGAAGTATAATGCTGGAGAACGTGTGAGCGCTGGAGAATCCTGAAGGTCAAACCATTGTGGAAATGTAAAAGGTATTCAAGATTGTTTGGCATGAAATTCATGAGAATGAGAAATTCAAAAGAAAAAGCCACCGGAATGTGTGTGAGTAGCACCAGAAGAATAGAACAAAGAATAGTATTAAAACAAAGAACATTTTAATAGAATTCAAAACGTTTCAAGAATCCCTACTGACCACAAGCATGCACTGAATATGTACAGCGGAAACTTCACGACTCGTAACCTTCAATGTTTTAAACATAAGAGGCGATAAAATGCGAGAAAACTGAAATGGGAATCGTGGAAATCAGTTAGAGTCTGTTACAGCATTCATTTCTCACAATAATAAGAATTTTTTCTTGTGGGAATTTACATGTCAAACTCCAAAAGCTGTCCAGTTAATTATGCAGTTGGCTATAGAGTGGTGCAGGAATGACGTGCAGGTATTTCCAATGGGGTTTTATATTGGGGATTTTCAATTTATGAGTAAAATAAAGCCTCTGGTAAACATAACTTGACTATAACAATGTAATAACAACATAAATCACACAACCATAGTGAAAACACATTAAAAACCCACATTTTTAATGAGTAACTAGATAAGACAGCTTGGGGTGTAAGTGTGTCCAGACAGTAACATATTTTCGGCCCACTTCTGGTACGCGTGGAATCCTCATGTACCAGATGTGACCCGGATCTGGGCCAACACTATGTTACTGTCAGGGTGTGCAGTTAACAGTTCTTAAAAAAAAAAAAAAAAAACATTTTAATAATCTTAAGAACCCTTTTCTACTATAAAGAACCTTTTGTGCATTGGAAAGGTTCTATGAATGTTAAAGGTTCTTGTTAGGGTGTACCAGCAGTGAAGGTGTAAAATCAATGACGATGGAGAAAAATAAGGGAATTAAGTAAAGGGATTAAAGTAAAGAAAGAAAATGTATATATATACAGTAACAGTATAGCCTACAAATGTGTAAGTAGTTCAAGTGTGCATTCTGGCTATGCCAATATCCAGGCCCAAAAACACGAGGAGTAATCCCACACGCAAACGCACTCTAAACACTCTTTCTTAATATGGCTACCAGGAGGCGTTTTAAAGAGTTAGGCTCCTCCACTTCTGGAACATACCATGTAGAGGTAAATGATCATTTTAAAGCAGGATAAAACTACACAAATACTCAAAACAAATGGTATTAATATGCAACTTATGCATTACACTATTTTACAAAGTGGTGTCTAAACAAAGAAAGATGCCAGAGAAATTATAGTTTCCCTGATTTCCCCCTGTGATGTCACTGATAATGGAAGTGCCAATGGCAAATGGAAGCTTTAAAATGGCAGCCATCGCTGCACATGGGTTTGCCAGTTGAGATTTGGCCCACAATGTGAGTACAACAGTATTTTCTATGCATATGTTTGTTGCAGAGGAAATAAAACGTTAACATTTGTAAAAGAGTTTGGTGTGCTTTCTTTGAATGTTAAATCATATAACAAAACAAAACATAAAGCATTGAGACAAAACAATCAACCAACAAAAGAAAAGAAAATGATATATACAAAACTATGGCAGAGGGCCTATTACACAGCTTCACTTAAACAGAAAAATAACCACACATCTAGTATATCTGATGTTGTTTTGCCAGCATCTAGATTGTTTGTGTGTATATTCAGCCCGTTCTCATCCCAAGGCGTCATATACTGACGCTTTTGACATTTTGTCTACATACAACGCATATGGCACCCTTTAGCGTCAATATGAGACGCAGATAGATATGGGCCAGAAGGCGCCTCCTAGCGGTCTAACCCTAACACTACCCCAGACCTAAACCTACCCATATCTATCTGCGTCTCATATTGACGCTAAAGGGTGCCATGTGCATTGGATGTATACGAAATGTCAAAATATGTCAAATATGACGCCCTAGTATGAGAATGCGTTGGTATATTGGTGTAAACTGTTCATGGGTATACATGCACTTCTTGGGTGTACTGACAGTTCTTCATGGATCCATCAATGCTAATAGAAGTTCATTTTCACTAGAATGAATAATGCACAAGATGGTTCCAAAAGCATTTGAATGAAACAAGACAGCTCGAGTCCAGTGTGATAAGAGAGCCATGAAAGTAGTGGTGGTTGCTTACTCGGATAAGATATTGGGAAATATCTGGTCACTGAATGCAGCGACTGACCAATCACAATCAAGAGATGTTAAATAAGGAAATCATCTCGGGTTATGACTATAACCCTTGTTCCCTGAGAAGGGAACGAGACACTGCGTCGAGAATCGACACTTTGGGGACGCTCCCTTAGCGTGCGCCTCTGAAGTAAAAATAAAACTAGTCCAATCCTGATTGGTGCTGCGTCATGACGTAGCATATGTGACGGCATATAAAAGGGACGCCGGCACACACACACATTAGCCTAGCGATGAAGCAAGATGCTCTCAGGCCTCGAGGGGCGTGGCAGAACGACGCAGTGTCTCGTTCCCTTCTCAGGGAACAAGGGTTATAGTCATAACCCGAGACGTTCCCTTTCGAGGGAACTCTACACTGCGTTGAGAATCGGCACTTTGGGGAACGAATGCCCACTAGGCCACGCATCGAAAAACAGGCCTGCCCTAGAGTGAAACTGAACTCAGGCACTAGCTAGGACGAGAGCACTTGTAAGCCGGGCGTACTAGGGAGGTGCAGACTGTAGAATTTAATGAAAGTGTGAGGAGAGGCCCAACCAGCCGCCTCACAGATTTCACGAATGGGGACTCCTACATGAAGGGCCCTAGAGGATGCTATTCCTCTAGTAGAGTGAGCCCTAACAGGCAAGGGTGAAGGTAAATCACGCACCCTATAGGCCAAAGTAATAGCCTGGACTATCCAGTTGCTAATAGTTTGTTTGGAAGCAGGTAATCCCTTTCTAGGTGACCCAAAGCACACTAGAAGTTGGTCCGACCTCCTCCAGGAAGAGGACCTCTCAAGGTAAACTCTCAAAGCTCTGACAGGACAGAGCAAATGGAGTCTTTCCTCTTCTGCCGACACATGTGGTGGAGGGTGAAAAGCCTGAAGAACTGTAGACTGTGCCACAGATGGCACCTTAGGCACATAACCAGGCCTAGGATGTAAAATAGCCTTTACTCCGCCAGGGGCAAACTCCAAGCAAGCCGGCGTTACTGCCAAGGCTTGGAGATCTCCCACTCTCTTTATAGAGGTAATAGCTAACAGAAAAGCCATTTTAAAAGTCAAGTCCTTCAGTGAAGCCGACTGAAGTGGTTCGAAGGGGGCCAGGGATAACCCTTCGAGAACCACTGCCAAATCCCAGGAAGGAACCCTGGATCTGGTTGTCGGTCTCATCCTCCACGTACCACGGAGAAACCGTATAACCAGTTGGTGCCTCCCCAAAGGCCAATCATTTAAAGGTGCATGGAAAGCTGCAATGGCAGCCACGTATACTTTTAAAGTGGATGGGGAGAAACCTGCAGAAAAGCGGTCTTGAAGAAATTCCAGAACTGAAGCCACCTGGCAGTTGACTGGATCTGCATTATGTTCTCTACACCAATTAGAGAACACATTCCATTTGAGGCCATACAATCTCCTGGTAGATGGAGCCCTAGAGCTAAGTATGATTTCAACTACTCCTACTGATAGTCCAACATCTAAGTACTGAGCCCCCTTAGGGGCCAGACCCACAGATTCCACATTTCCGGACGGGGGTGGAATATTGTGCCCTCTGCTTGAGACAACAGATCCCTCCTCAAAGGAATCTGCCATGGTTGGTCTATCAGGAGTGACACTAAGTCTGAGAACCATACTCGGGCCGGCCAGAACGGGGCTATCAGGAGAAGACTGATGCCCTCCTGGCGAACCCTCTCCAGGACTCCCGGAAGCAGAGCGATCGGGGGAAAAGCGTACAGACGAAGCCTCGGCCAACCCAGTGGGGCTGGATGGGTAAGAGAAAACCAAAGTGGACAGTGGGACGTCTCTCGAGACGCAAATAGATCCACCTCCATTTGTCCGTATCTCTGCCACATTAACTTCACCGCTTCCAGATGAAGTCTCCATTCCCCGGGCCTCAGCCCCTGCCTCGACAGGAGTCTGCTCCCTGATTCTGAACCCCTGGGATATATATTGCTCTGATGGACAAAATTTTCCCTTGGGACCATAAAATTATCTGATGCGCAAATCTGGATAGAGGGCGCGATCTGAGTCCCCCCTGTCGGTTCAGATAAGCTACCACTGATGTATTGTCCGAACGTATCAAGACATGGTAACCTTTGATGTCTGGAAGGAAGCTCCTCAGAGCCCTGAAAACAGCCATCATCTCTAGGCAATTTATATGCCAAGAAAGATGATGGTCCTGCCATAGACCCCTGGCAAAGCGGCCGTCCATGACCGCGCCCCAGCCAGTAAGGGAATGTTAAATCATCTCTCGAGGCTGGTCTCGGGTATCACTTGAACACTGTTCTCGACTTCCTGAAGCGGTAGAACGGCAGGAGCTATGTGAGAAATTTTTTGTGACCATAGTGGTTGCTCTTTTTTTTTTAAATCTTGTGGCGGACACCCTATTGGGTGTTCGCTGGAAATTGATGTGGCCCGAAGCATCAGAGATGGCGGGATAACATCTTTTTCCTGAGGGCTCCGCTGTGAAAACAACCTCGGTTGCTTCACGGCGGGGAGAACAGCCCCCTGAGGTCCTACCACTTTGGCTAGGATCTCTTCCCTGCTCTCTTGGCCTGAATGACGGCCCTCAGGTCGCCTATCTGGCCGGCGGGCTTCGGCTGAGCGCGTTTCCTCTGTTGCCAAGCTCCAGATGGAGGGGCTCTAGAGGAAACGCTTTCTTTCTGCTCTTGCCGGTATGAGGAGCTGGCTGACGGCTGTGCCTGGCCACTTGGACCAGCCCTCCTAACAGATTTAGACCGGCGAGGAACCAACTGATGAAACGCCGCAGATTGTTTCTTCGCCTCCTGAAACCTGTCGACGACATTGGAAACTGCGTCGCCGAACAGGCCAGAAGGCGAAAGTGGCGCATCCATCAGAAAAGATCTATCCTTGTCCTTTATACCCGATAGATTGAGCCACAGATGTCTCTCCGTAGCCACCATAGCTGCCATGGAACGGCCGATAGAGCGTGCCTTTTCTCTAGTGGCCCGGAGAGACAAATCTGTGGCCCTTCTCAACTGAGTGGGACCTTCGCCTTCATCCAAATCTTTAAGGAGGTCGGCCTGGTACGCCTGCAATATAGCCATCGCATGCAGGGACGCACCAGCCCGACCAGCCGCCATATATGCCCTGCAAACCAGTGATGATGTTTCTCTACATGGTCTGCTGGGCAGCGCCGGGTTTTTAAGCAAAGATGTCGCTTCAGGAGAAAGATAACTCGCCATGGCTTCCTCCATCTGCAGCATCTTGCCATACCCCGCCTCCCTCGCACCCACCACATTACTATAATCACACGAAGTGGAGGGTGAGATGCGAGAGGAGTGGGGTTTTTCCCAAGATCTCGAGATCTCTTTATGGAGATCTGGGAAAAATGGAAAACCCCGGCCCTGAGGTTGTGATCTGTGCTGCAGAAATCTCTCGTCTAATTTACTGTGAGGAGAATCTTCCTGCTTATCTTTTGGCCAGCTGATGTTGAGTCTGGCCACAGCACGCATCACAACCTCTACCAACTCCTCATATGCGGGAACATGAGCTGGCGAGTCATACTCATGTCCCTCGCTCCCGATGCTGAGAATGTCCGCTTCCTCAGAAGCGGATAGTTCCAACACCGGGCACTCGTCACGGGCAGAAGAAGCCGCAGGGCGGGCTTCTGCACCGTGAGCGAGTGTTATTGAATCTGCAGACGATGAACGAGAAAGTGCCTCAGCAGTCTCGTTCTCGTCTGCCAGATCCTTTTGCGATCCCCACGAACTCAGCCTCCGCGCAGCCTCAACGGACGTGGGACCTGATCCGCAAGGATCGCGAGCTTGGCCACTCTCATTAAATATAGCCAAGCGGGAGCGCAACACTCTTAAAGGTAGTGCGTCACAGTGTGCACAGGCAGATCCCTCAAGAGCTGCCTGTGCGTGCTGCGCTCCCAAACAGTTCACACAAAGTTGATGTGTGTCCCCACCCGTGATGAATCTTGGGCAGGGGTGCACACATCGAACAAACTGTACACTCGCCATAATATATATAATATCCAATAGACAGACAACACCAAATAGACAGAGACAGTTTCAACACAGAGTGCTTGCTGAAGAGCGAAAGCTGATGTGTGTGTGTGCCGGCGTCCCTTTTATAAGCCGTCACATATGCTACGTCATGACGCAGCACTAATCAGGATTGGACTAGTTTATTTTTACTTCAGAGGCGCACGCTAAGGGAGCGTCCCCAAAGTGTCGATTCTCGACGCAGTGTAGAGTTCCCTCGAAAGGGAACCACTGTTTCTTTTAAAGGTACACTAAGTCACTTATTCCTTACTATGATTTAATGCAAATTTAAATAGTGCTGTCATTAGAGAAGAACTGTGGGTAAATCAGTTTCTCAACTTGATCAACTAATATAGTCCAGATTTCTTCACGTGACAAATACATACAAATAAATATAAAAATATTTCCTGGCACGGTCGAGTCCCTGGGGCAAAGGCAGGTGTGTGACTGAAGATTATTCTTGCCATTTTCCAAGTTAGTTTTTCACACCTCTCCAGAATACAAAACTCAAAGATCCAAATATACAAGAACTACCTCTCTCTCTCTCTCTCTCTCTCTCTCTCTCTCTCTCTCTCTCAGAGGTAAACACACTGACACCTTAGCAGCACTGCAAGCATATTTTCTCTGGCAGTGGGGAAATAGACTTCTTTTGCAGTATGGCCAAGATAAACTAAAGATGTAATGTATTATTTAGACCTACGGCATGCCCTTTCCAGCAGTAGATAAGCAAGAAGTGTGAACACCAGACATTGTGGATGTAATTTCAATGGATGGATGTGTGCACACACACACACAGTTTGGAACAACAATGCAGCTAAGTGTTAGAACTGAACGGTTAAATACTATTCTCATTATAAGATGACTTCCTTTTTCATAATCTGGCAGCCATATTCAAAGAACAAGGTGTATTTAAACAATGGCTCCAATGGAATCATGTGTCTTGATTCAGTTTTATTATGTGGGTCATTTCTGTCATGCAGTCCCTTTTGAACTGTTATGCAAATGCTTGTAATTTACAGAAGTATTTCTGTTAAAGACATTTATTTCTAGTGTAAAGGATAAAGCATTCTTCAAGAAATATACTTAGGCAGGCTCAGTCAGAAATCTAAATTAAATGATATTCCCAATGAATATTCCATTTCTTAAAAAAAAAAATTAGGATATTGGGGTATATGATGGGGATGTCACGTCTTGTTTTGGTTTTGTTTCATGTCGTGGTTTGTGGTCTGTCACCGTCATGTTTCCTGTCTTGTCATGTGATTACCTGGCCCTCATGTGATCCTGCCATGTGTTCCACTTCTCATTGGTTCTTTATGGTCATTGATTCCAGGTGTGTCTTGTTAGTCATTATCCTTGTGTGTGTATTTAAGCCCTCATAATTGCCATGTGTCTTGATCAAGTTTTGTTTGTGAAACTACTGTGAGTAAGGTCATTTTCAATATATTGAGTGGCATGCCTTGCCTTTGTTTGGGATTATTTGAGTAAACTGTATTTGGGTTCTCCAAGCTTGCCTTCAGTGGATCATCATTACAAAACACTTGACCAGCCATGCACCCAGCAGTTTGTTTGCTTCAATTTCATCAAGTGGGAAGAGCTATTGTGTCAAGCATTTTTTGTGTTTCATGTATTATCTGCCCTAGGATGAGATTCAACTAAAAACATGCTTTTGTTATGGACCACGATCTTGCTGAACTCTGTAGAACACCCTTGTAAACTCATTATTTTTATTTATTTTGTTTCTACGTGGTTCAAGTTTCACAGTGGTGAAGGCAGAGGAGTATTATTTGTCTAAGTCGCTTCACGTCATTTTCGCTGTTCCAGAGTCTCGTCCCAAGATGGCCGCCGTTCCAGAGTCAGCTCTGGACGATGCAGCACTAATGATCATGGCCACAGCTATTTTGTGTTAATTTATTAAGGTAAGGATAATCCTTGATTTTGGTGCTTTTATCAGACATGTATTACTATAAATTAGCCAGACAGACTCTGACCTTGCTCAAGGCTGCCACAAGACACACATTTATTGTACTAAACTGCAAGAAAATAAATGTGGGTTGTTTGAGTTTAAATTATAAGTGTTTGCTAAAAAAAAAAAAAAAAAGCATCACTATTGATCCAGACTCTTAATGTGTGTAATTGGTCAAATGTAGAGGACAAATTCTAAGTATGTGTGGCCTTCATTTCACTTCTATTAAAGACCCACTCACTCAACCACTTAATGTACTAAGAACAGTGTAGCAACACTGGGTTTTGTACAAACAAGCACATCTCAAACAATTATTTATATTGCCAAGAAAATCTATTTACCGTTATGGATAAAATAAGACCCTTCAACAGGTTTAGGTAGTGTTCTGTTCTTTAGACCAGTCATGTTCATACAGTTGAACTAATCAGTCTGATTTGTTTTACCGCCCTTAAATCAGTCTTAAGGGCGGTAAATCAAAATGTAAAGATCCTGTGTTGTACAAGCACAAAAATTCCCTCAGTTAATCAGAGGTCATCTGAGATCAGAGCCTCTCATCCTCCAACCTGTCCATCCCCTCTGATCACTAGTTCTAAGACGTCCCACGACAGGCATCCACTCAGTTAATGAACGTCTCACCACTCCCCCCCCCCCCCCCCCCCCCCCTTAAAGCTTCTTACCTTTCCACCTTCTCTTTTGTTGATTTGACCAAAGTTAAATCTCTACAAAGTAAAAAAAGACATTCCGGGTCGAGGACATCAAGGATGGAAGTTAATGAATGGCCACCAGATGTCTGGTATTAGTCCTCTAATGTACTCCTCCCTGCTTCTAGCCCTCTATTCCTCCTAATGACAGCTCTCACTAGTGCAGCACGATCAGAGATGGGAGTAAAACTATATGAGCTGCTGCTGTAGAACTGTGGAAACGGCTGGCCCAAAATTCATTTTGTTACCACACTGCACTTTTCATACCATTCAAAAGTTTGGATTTAGTAAGTTTTGAAAATGTTTTTGAAGTTCTTTGTCCACCAAGGCTGCATTTTTTTTTAAATCACTTTTTTAATTATAAGAAAAGTCTTTATTGTCCTAAAATGAATCACTACTTTTCAAAAATGAATCGCTGCTTTTCAAAAATGAATTGCTACTTTTCCAAAAACACGGTGTGGTGTAGGCTGAAGAAGACGAAGAGGCAAAAGTCTCCAATACAAACTTTTACTAATATAATTCCAACGGATACAGACAGGCAGGATGTACACACTCTCAATGTAAGACTAGCTGAACTGAAAGGAACAAAATACAAACACAGATTAACAGAAACCAGGTCACACAGATGAACACGATTGACAGAACACAGGTGATGCAGATGGTGAAGGAGGTGCAGGTGTGGGCCAAGGACGATGATGGGAACTGTAGTGCAGACGGTGACTAACACTAGACAGTGACGATGACAATTATCTGGTGACTGTGACAGTAAGAGGATAGAATATACAGTTTTTGCACAGTATAAAAATCATATCTAAAGAAAATCCTCATAAAACATGAAACCACAACATGTGGATGTGTATTGAAAAATATTTTTTAAATGGGAAATAAAAAATTGTTGAAAAAGTAACAGGGCAAAAATATAATGAATGTGGATGGCATTTCAGATCACAGTCGAGACATTGATGAGATTACTTTTGAGCAGCAAAAATCTTCATTTGCTTTCCATATAATCACTGGACAAAATCACTTTGTCTAGGACAAAAATCAGTCAAGGATAAATAAAAATAAAAAAACACCAAGGCCAGAGCTGCCAGTGGAACTGGCAAGAAACGGGTGTATTCCATCAGAAACTGGAAAGAAAACTGGCATCAGCCTTTAGAATAAGTTGAAAAGATACAGATTCTTACCTATAGTCACGATTGGCAACGTGAGGTTTTTGGCTAAAGAAATAAGTCTTGGCGCTGAATATGAGCCATGGGGAACACAAACACTGTAATTTCATGTGCTTCTTGTCTGACTGCCATCAGCCCCAACCGTGCCGTTGTTCTCGATGGATTTAACATTATGCACACATATATTAAAAAGTGTCAAGAAAAAAAGAAAAAAAATTTTTTTTGAGAAAAACATATGGTGCAACCCGGGACATTATTTTAAAAGCACTTGTTTTTTCACACAAATGTTTCTACTCAGCGCAACAAAGAATAATGCAAAGGTCACAAATTCAGAGCTGCACACTTTAGTATAATTTGGTGAATGTGAATATCGGATTTAAAATTCATAGTACCATGCCAAAACATTTTGAGAGGACTGCATGAACCCAACTGTTATTGCAGCAGTGTTGTAAAGCGAAAAGAAAATTTCACCCAAAATTGAACATTCATTATTTACTCACCCACACATCATTCAAATGTTGATTTATTTTGTCTCTGGAACACAAGATTGAATATTCTGAAAAATATTCTGGTTCGGCTTTTCAATATAATCAAAGTGAATGAGAACGGAAGCTGTTAAGCTACAAAATAATAATGACAATTTTAAAAATATACAGAATAAAAGATCAAAACTTAAAAATAAAAGTTTGGAAACAAAAACAAAAAAAATATGCATACATTTTGATTAAATTATGTTTGTTGTAGCAGGCCGATCACATGGATGTGACTATTGTGAGTCAAAGTTACAGCGCCACCAACTGGCAGCAGGAAGTGTCAAATTTGAAATGCTGGTCAGAATAATGTCAAGACACTGCAGATGTAAAACTGGGATTCTTGATATCTTAAATGTTGTTACCATGACAAGGCATCAAACTTTAATATTATTTTCAGGTGTTTTTGAGTGTTAGCATGCTTCAAATTGCATGAAACTCGGCACACACATCAGAGTTGTCGGCCGTTAGACATTGGGTAAAAATAGGAACACTATAAATAAGTGTTCTTCATGGGCAAGACACTTCATCTACAGTACAGAAGGCAAGGGAACTAATGTGCCTGAATGTAAACCAGCAAAACGTGAGATTTTAAATTGAACCAAGTATTTCATTAAAAACATCCACATGTAATCTGCTTACCTAGGCCACAATGACTTCACCCGTCTCCAGAAGTGATTGGTGGATATTTTATTGTCAATGTCTTGCAGCAGTGTTATGAAAAACTCTCTCTGTGGAGTTGAATAGCTGATGCCATCATATTTCTGGATGACAAATGAAAGTGGAATATACCTGGAGGCATTCTGGAAGAGTGCAAGGGATTTGACACAGCCAGAGCGGATGGTTCTTCAGGAACCAAAAAGAAACAAGCATATCTCCCGTCTTGTAATTCTCCTGCCGCATATAGAACAACCTGCTAGATCGGGACGCTTAGGCCGACAATCTCGGGTTTAAAGCATTTATATCACTACTAATCGACCCATAACGTTTAATGGCTAATGCATAGAGCTGTCAAATCTACGTAGAACAGTTGTGTACGCATATTTAGTGTTTTGAATCACGCAACGCCCTTTCCAACCCAATTTCACAATGTGAGTGAAACATGATATTGAAGAAAAAAATACATATAACCTATCTCTATATGCCTGTAAATGTTCAGTCATTTTTACAGATCCAATATCCATGTGTTAAATCGGATCTCCCAGACTCAGCAGAGCAACACGTCAGGATCTGGTAGCAGAAAAGACCGAAAGCATCTCTTTTCTCACCCGCTGACATGAAAACTAGACCTTGTAAGAGGCAGGGTGAGAGATGCCACATCCCTCCACTGAGAGCTTCAGCAGATCACTGGCAAGATTCTGCTCGCTGCAGACAGCACTTTCCTTTTAGAGAACTGCCGAGATGGGCTTATGTTATCGGGTTCAAGTGCCGGATAGACGCGAGACTGTTGTCGGTGTGTGATACGCACCGAGTGATGACAGAGACCGAGATCTGCTGTTGATGGATTCTGATGAATTCTATCATGCTGTAACTCCACGTGTATGCGCTCAGCTCAGAGGATGCGGTATTAAATGCACCCTGTGGACCTCAGGGTTTTCTTATAGTCCTGTTCAGTTTTATGCTCAGGTCATGCTGAGCATTAAGCATTAACCCTGTAAATCCTGACAAATGAAACCGTTTATTGAGCCTTTAGACAAAAAAAAAATCTAATTTTGAAAATATATATTTATAAAAAATAAATGTATATATATATATATATATCAAAAATGTTAAAGTTTGCATACTCTCAATTTGATTTAGAGGCACATAGACTACTGAGCAAAATAACAATGTATTAGTAAGATGATATTTACATGCTTAGTTTTATGATCAAAGCTCTTTATTTTTAATGCAGAGATGTACAAATAATGTTCCTTAAAGGCCTGTATTTGATACTCAGATTTCAACATGATTTTTCTAAAACATGTTTGGATAATCAAATAAAAGTTGCTTCAGTCCAGTTAGTGTTCATAGAACAACATAAAGGTTTTTCCTTATTACTTTGTAAAAATCAGTAACTTGCGCAAAGACATGTGAAGGGGGACATTTTTAGAATTTTACAAAAAGGTCTTGTACTTGCTAAAAAAGCCTAAACTATCAACCAGATAATAGAAGATATAGTAGAAGATAAGTAAGCTATAGTTTTCTTTGAGATTTGTTTTTTTCTGATGAATAACAATAAAACACAAAGTATTTTATATAAACAAAATGTTCCCAAAATAAATAAATAAATAAAATGTGACGTGAAATATGAGTATGAGATCATTCGCAATAAAAATCTTGTCATTTATTCATGTGTGTGACTTTTTCATATTTACAAAAAGTGCAAACACAAGAACGTTGATTGTTGCAGCTCAGCCACTGTTGCACCACATAAGGAGAAAAAGGTGGAGAATAAGCAACTGCACACAAACATCATTGGTTCTCACAGTTATTGAATGAAGGTTAAAGGCGCACAATGATAGTTCCATAACCAAGAGCCGTTGATGTAGGTCTAGTTGCAGCAGAGGCGGCTACAGCAGTGACCGCGAGCAATTGAGGAACTTAAGGGACATTGTATTTTTCTGAAATGGCTCATAGGATGGAAGACGAAAAGATCAGATGAAAGATCAGTGACGTTGTTGTTATTAATACGTTAGGGGACTGCATGCGGGTGTGTGAATGTGAGCCGCAGGACTTGATATTTACACGTCGGCTGACTCACAGGTCTCAGATGGCCACTGCAGCAAAGTCTCCTCAACACGATCTTTACCGTCTACCAGACATTGTGGGCAAAAAGCAAACTATGAGCTTGGTGCTCTATTATTAAAAACACTATCCTCTGCAGATCGTTGTATATTAATCAAAAAACCAATGGGGTGCACGGTACATTCTCACTCGATATGAGAATAAAAGAGTGCGTTTTGTTAAATGTCAAAGATGTTTTCATCTGGATAGAGCTGGTATAAAAGCAGTTTGTTTTGCGGATATAGATGTCACTTTTGATGTGGTTTAACACGTCTTGCTTTAGTTCCCGGCTTTTAGGGATGAGTTTTCTGTCTGCTTTCTCTACATTTATACCAGCAAATGAGTGTTTACCTCAGGAGCCGGGAGTGGGGATGAAGGGGCTCGAGACTTCTGCCGCAGTCATGACTTTTCTGTAAATCAATCCTCATCTGCGCAAGCTTTCTTCTGCCAGTGGATCGGCAGACATTGCTTTGAGGCGATAGATTGAGTCTCAGCAGACATCTCCAGTGCCTCATCACCAACCGAATGACCCGTCATGTTCCTCAGATCGTGTTCTCCACATACGCTCAAACAGATGGTGACCGCCACTGTTTTAATCTCCATTTTACAGGCACACTTTTCTAAATGACTACAGAATTTGACTGCAACCTAGTTCTCTTCCCAGCCGCTTACATTAATGCGAAAGTCTGCCAACCTTGAGGAATGGCACATTTTTTGAGTTAACAGAAAAGCAAAAGTCAATCTTGCATTGTGCATTTAAAGATTTATTCTGTAGTTGCATAGTACCTACTAGAATCTCCAAATGCAGGGGGTTATTATAATTTACTAAAACTATTTAAAAAAATTGTTCATTTAAATAAAGAATTCAAATATAAATATTAGATGAAAACCCTAAACTAAACGAAGATTTGAACTGTTACTTTGGCAACAATAGGCACCCACACACTACATGATAATCGGGGCACATTTTGAGCCCAATTCTCCCCTTCTGACTGTCCTAAAGTCCCGACTATCTTGATGGTTCTACAGATTATTTTATCAGATTTTCAGGGTCACACCGATCTCAAAATGAAATATCATATTATAGCCCCGATTAGAAATAGAAACGATACCCAATCAGAAAGTGAGCTGACGGAAGACGGCCCAAGAGCTGACCCCACCACAAATTTTCTGTAAAAGGCAGTCCAAACACTTTTATCGACATTTATTCTTTCCCCTCGTCAGCCATGTTTTTGTACTCTAAAATCACGTTTGACCGCGAGAGATTTTGCGAGATTTCCCGTGAATGGAATCTGTTAAGGCCCCATTATAGCCTACTTCAAGCGAAATCGAAGAATGAACTGTGACGTCATTTAGAATAAAATCAGGCCAACACGAAGATCATTTCGGAGTTCTTTTTTTTTTTTTTTTTTTTTGAGAAACTTTCCGGAAAAGTTTGCTCCGGATAGTAAACACCTTAATTCGCACTAGGCTACCATTGGTCCGTGGCGACCAGGGTGCGCTCTGAGCTTTGACGTAGAAATCTCTGGTTCATTTTTCTGTTCAGTCGAGGTCAGACATTCGTGAGTGAAAACATGAACACATTGGAAAGCTGCTTTATAATAGAAAATGAGGTTGTAATTCTAATGAAATGAAACACTGGCACTGCTTTTCATTTTTAACACTGCAAGCTGCTTGGTTTAAAGCAATCTATTGTACAAAGTGCTATATAGATAAATGTGGCTTCACGAAACTTCACTGAAGCACCGAATTGCAGAACTTTTGCAAACATGTCCTCTTTGCTATGATCAGATTCTAATACTTTATTTTTTTTTTAAAAAGAAAAAAATTCTTGCCGTTTCCTCATTTTGTTGTGTTATTATTTTGTTACTGAGAGGAAAGCGTGCAGGACATATTTACATATTCATCTAATGTCGCTCTCAGCGGTGCCCATACGTAAAAAAAAAAAAAAAAAATTCTGGCCAAAATTTTAAAATATATTTTTTCCCGTGTGGGTGTGGACGTGTTGGATGTTCGCTAACAGAATACCGCTGCTCACGTATTTCGAACTTCACGTATATTTGAAACACTAATAAAATAACAATAGAACATACATTTACTAAAAATTTCAATGAAAACTGAAAATAGTAAAATAATAACTAGTTAAAAATATTAATAAAAACAGTATATCATAGTTTATAAATAATGCTAAAATAATACTGCCCCCATGGAGGTTCAGTATAAGATTTTTTTTTTAAAGTCATAAAATATTGGTTTTAATTGTTATAGTAAACTATTTATTAGTATATCGCTATATACTAGTAATTTTTTTCTGTTTTGCCCACAGAAAAAAAATATTTAAGGGAGATTTTAACAGAAATCATTTATTAAAAGCAAACTGTCCAGCTCATTTTCTTTCCCCAATTCCTTCTGTTTTTGAGTTAATTGATTTTTTTCCGCCCCATAATTTAATTAGTCAGATTAACCTGCCCTAAAACCAACCACTTGCACTGGCTTCTCGCTCCATTGAACATATTTCCCACACAAAACCACACACAAAAGACTGCAATGCAGTTTGCAAAAAGAAGCAATATACATTTTTATTGTAACTTTATCAACATATATATACAGTTTCAAGTGTGATACAGCAGCTAGGTGGCGCTGTAGGACACTCACATTGCACTGCTACAGGTTAGGCCACTGCGGCGGTTTACATGGCGCCCAGGCTTGTGTATGTCTTTGGCTTTACTGGACAGCAGATCATGAACCATGAGCCCCTCATAGTACCATCATTCTATTACTCAAGGTTGCTTATGTAAATATGGCTTTTTGCTTGGTTAATAGCCCCCAAAAGTGTTGAAGCATGCCACAATAGCAATTATTACACACACACAAAAAAAGATTTACATTTAGTGACTCTCAGCACAACAAACCAGCCTTCAAATTTGCGCTCACTTCTATTTTATGCCCGTAGGATGCCCTTAGCATTACATAAAAAAGTTTGAAGGACATCTAGATAAAGAGTGGAGAATATGATTATGAAGCTGTGAGTGGAGAAAACATAGAGATGCAGCAAAAGTAGAAATAGAGACAGAAACCCCTTTCCTTCGATGTTAAAGATCGCTGGGTGATTAGTGGCCCAAAACTCTGTGTAGAAACAGACTCTGCCGTATATAAATATATAACGATGTGTGGAAGCCTGTTAAATCCATCCTGTCAGGGTTCATCTCGGGGGAGAGAGCAGTGGGAACAGATTACCGGTGAGAAAGCTTAGAAAACCAATTCTACTGCTCACAGTTGGAGTGTAAGGGAACAGCGAACCCAGGAGAAGACCATAATCTGCCTCGGGCACGGATTTCGCCCCAGATTTCGGTGCCAGACCAAAAATCCTCTTTCAGTCGAAGCCCGAAAGAAAAAAAAATTGTCAATTCTAAAACCGACCTTTAACCTTTAGAAATACAGGGAAAGAGAGGTATGGCCGTGCCATAAACAGCTGGTAAATGTGATTTTCCTAATGAGAAATTAATCTACTCGAATCCTCTGTGACATAACAACACTTCCTGTCAGAGAGGAGAGAACTGATACAGCATGACAGGAAAATACTGAATCTCTTTTTATGCTGCCTTTAAATCATGTCAGAATGATCGTATTTATGAGTTGAGAAGAAACATGAAAGTTAATATGTTTGAAACTTTGAGCCCAGAGTTTCCGAATGTCAGTTGATCCCAGACAGCAACATAGTGTCGGCCCAGATCCGGCCCACATCTGGTACGCTTGGAATCCACAGAAGTGACACTATGTTGCTGTCTGGGATGAATCATGGCGGAAGCTGATTAGTATAGACCTTATTCACAGCAACGCCATCTTTGATTCTTAACGGGAATTAATTATTATTTATTTACTTATTTAGCGTTCTTTGTTGGAAAGTGAAAAAAAAGAGTCTGTATTTTTTTCTGACCGAAATCAATTGAATACAAGGACTTCTTTTAAACTCGTAAGTACAGACTTTCCTGGACTTCAAGGCAGTATTATGATGATTGGGAAAATTCAAGGAAAAAAACAAAGAGGAGGAAGGAGAAACTATAAGCTCATCAGATGAGGGTGGGACTGAAGAAAGAGAAGCACCTGGTAATGATGCTGCCGCTTAGTTGTGTTACATTGCGCTACATTGAGACAAAGATCACACAATGAGATGACTGATCAATGCCTTATTCATATATACATTTAAAAGACATTATCTTTATAACACAGATAAAGATATATAAATCAATAAATATTTACCCTTTTTACTCTACACGTCTTCTCATTTTACAGGAATGAAAAAAAAACATAATTCTTGCTCAAATTCCAACATTTTTTTGTTACATACATTATGTAGCTCTTTGGGAAGACAAAAACAAAATGATAAAAGATCTGTCCTTGTGTTCAATCAAAGACTAATGTGAAGAAGAAATGGAAATGCTTCACATTGTACTTTATAGGCACATAAGGGTGTATTTCCGTTTATGCGTTTAGTTTCTCTCTACTGGCTTTTTATCGGTTGAAGCTTTTCAGTCATTTGACTATTCATTTGAATGTCTTTTCCTGTCAAAGTCTCTTCTTAGATCACAAATAAATAAATAATACGTTGTGAGTGCACTTACATCTAACCATTTGAGAAACAAGCAGTGTTTCCTGATATGACCTTTCTCCGATTATAGAATCTGTCATCTCATCACAGTCTAAACACTGAAAACTTTCATTTCATCACAGTTTAGAGGCAGTTCAGATTGCACAGATCTACATGTAGCTGCAGACAGGAAAAGCATTAATTCATTACAACACTGGAAAATCTTGGAAGAAAGAGTCCCAAAGGGGAATACTGCAGGAAGTGAAAACACATCCAGTATTCTGTCCAACAGTACAGTACAGAGCACTGCTTTATTTAGATTTAATGAAGAAATGACTTGTAAATGTAAAACATTTTATATTTTAATTCATATATTATATATTGGCCACCCTAGAATTTAAATATTGGCATCAGACACTGAAAAAAAACATCTCGGTCAACCACTAATTTACACATATCGAGACTTTCAAGAGTTCTGATTCACTGGATCTGCCTCATTGTTTTTCAATGTGTCAGTTCTTCCTGCAAATGTGTGTAAATCCCCCTCATTAGTTCATAGAGAAGGCGCCGTCTGCACTATCTACCAGGATCCTTTTTGCATGAGGTGACACAATGCTTTCGGGGCCATGGGCCCCTGCTGAAAAAGCTGTTTACAGGCCTGTCACCGCGATCCCTTTTGTTTCCTGTCAACGTCTCGCTGCGCGGATCAGATAAACACGGCGTGACAACCCCACAATATATCTCTCGAGATAAGCGTGCGAGAAACACGACGCACAAAACAACCGGTGGTTCCCTTTAAGTGGAAATCTGAAAATAAGAGAGATTTCGTAGGAAGGAAAGAGGGAAGAGACAGCAATCAATTACCGCGGCGTACATGGCAGGGAGCTATGATCTTAATCTGAGACGAATAGCAGGCTGGGAGGGTCTTCCGCGAGTGAGAACACCTCCAGGGCAGTGTACACACTGGGAGGGGGCATCATCAATAATAGTGGAGGAAAGGAGGACTCAGGCAAGGTCAGGACAAACATGTTTCCCTTTGAGCCGACAGAGTGCCGCACACATACAGAATCAGCTCACGGTGTAACCTCAGTCCGTTTCCGTGTGTTCCATCTCAGGCCCGGATTCACCCGCGATGCTCCGTCCAGGTGCCCGGAAGGGTCTTTTAAGATCTGGCTGAGGGTTTGGGGTTGTGTTTGATAATCTGCACCCTGAGAGACAGTCCTTCATCTATCAAACCCTGTGCACTTCCTCCAGGATAGACAAACAAGACAGAGAGTGAGCGAGAGCACCAGCCAATCAGCTGACTCTGCTCAGTGCAGTCCAGTCGAACGCAGTCCATCTGCTTTCTTTCCTTTTATTTCCTTTCTCTTGTGCGCGATCGTTGAGCCGTTCACTCCTCGCCCTCTTCTACGTACGTGGAGGGGAACCAGCCCACCTGTGGATGAGACAGAACAGAAGGAATGAGTGATTATAGGAGAAGGTTGTGGGGGGTATTACAGAGGATTTGCGTCACTTCATTGCCTGGATAACCTTGAGGATGCGCCTGCTGCCAGAGGAGGGGAGGAGAGTCAGCGCTGGATTGTTTAAGTAATTCTGGTGGCTGCACACAGGCCTGAGCAATAATATCCAAAGGGACAGTATGGCAGAGCTGTTTTTTCTTTTGATCGGCCAAATCAAGGAGGGAAAGAGAGAGGAATGGCTGTGCTGTTCCTGTGACCGTCTACTATGGCTATTTTGTGATGCAAGTTTTGGGTGTCACATATTTTTTTTATATACTCAATGACAGCAAAATGCACAAAGCAATTTCTGTTTCAAAAACCTTCTTAAAGATCCTTCCAAGACTACATTGGTCATTTTGCAAATTCAACAAAACTGTATCCTAGTAAGCTGGATAAACTTTATACTGGTAACAAATCAGCATAATTTGCAACAACAATGTAGAATAATGTACATCACGGAAAACATTGTTTCACGCAACACTGTTGACAATCACAGCTGATTAGGACAAAACGCAGATTAACAATGGAGAGATGTGATTTGTTGGTTGACGTTTGATCGTGTCACACCTCGAATACAACATGAATACAAAAGGGACACAAGCATTTCTGTCCATTTCAGGAGGAGGCAGGGGAACTGTTCAAAGCACTGATCCCAGAATCTATAACTGCCATTCATAAAACCGCTCTGAACGTATTATTCACTAAATTACAGCCTTCCTGATGAAACCATTATAAGACCGCTCAAGAGGCTCAAAAAAACATTTGACAGTTCGATGTGCTTTAAGTACAAATAAGCTTCTTGGCTCAGTATGAAATAATGCTGCTTAATTCAATAGTGAGGCCACATTTTCTGTGCGGTTTCAGTTTTCTGACGCTCTTAGCAAGGATGTCTGTCATCTTAGATCAGAGAAGCGAAGCATGTTATGAAGAGACAGTTTAAACAGACCGTATAATAGTTTCACATTTATGTAGGGTATGAAGCGGCTCTATGACTGCACTAAACACACTGTATTTTAAAATTACGATTATTATAGTGTTATATTTTACTGTCTAGTGAACTTATATTGTTATATAATAAAGCAAATTGTCTATAGCGATTAACTACGTGTCAAAATGTGCAGTGTAAACTGGGACGTACTACAAGAAAAACTGTATACCATAATAAGGACTGGAAGTCATTATTTCAGTCTTCAGTGTCACATGATCATTCAGAAATAATTTTAATATGCTGATTCACTCCTCAAGAAACATTTTTTTTATCAATGTGGAAAACAGTCGCTTAATAATTTTGTAAATATTTTTTTTTCAGGATTTTTTGATAAATAGGATGTTCAAAAGAGCAGCATTTTTTTTAAATAGAAATCTTTTGTAACATTATAAATGACTACTGTCACTTTTGATCAATTTAATGCATCCTTGCTGAATAAAAGTATTAATTTCTTTAAAAGAAATACTAACCCTGAACTTTTGACCGGTAGGTTATATTACTTAATGTATAAGGGTTGTTTTGTTTTGTCTTATTTTACATTTTATTTTACATATTGTATTTACAAATGAAAATAATCCTTTTTTCCATGATGATAACCTGATACTACACAAAGAATTCAACGTGCCACAAAACTCTTTTAACTAACACTATTCAAAACTTTTATTGTTGCATAATGAGTTTCTCGTATTCATTTATGCAGTGTATAATACGTAGTATGCAGTAAGCTAGTATACTTCCAAACACATCAACACACGCACACACTCACCCGCCCATTGACTTCGCCTCTCCACCAGCCATTGGCTCCAGTTTTGCTGTAGATCTTCACCACGTCGCCCTCCAGCAGAGACAGTTCCCGCGTGTCCCGGGAGCTGAAGTCGTAGCGGGCTATCGCCACACCCATCACCTTGGGAGTGAACACTGTAGAGACAAGAAACAAGAGTGAACATTTAGCAACAGACATAACAGGACAAAAAATGAAGATGAGAATCAGACAAAATTACGCAGACAAACAGAGAGAGGATGGATGCAGAAGAGTCAGGCTGTATACTTTCCCTGAGGACTCTTGTAATCACCGCACTCCTTCATGTGTTTGCCTGCCTTAGCACATCCACTCTAAATAAATGATTCTCGCGAATCTGGGACGGGTCCAATCACTGCTGAAGTGGCTGTTTTGATTATGTCTTGAGATGTGTCAACAGCATAATCCACTGGGTTAATTACATTTTAGGCGACTTTTCCCTCAATAACACATCATGTTCCTTCTACCAGCTCACTGTCTATTAGACATTTTGTTGGACAGTTTCGCAGTTCTCTCTAAATGCGGTGGGCCGAGGGAAATACGTGGTGTCGGAATCAAATGAGCCTTTGTTTTTATCGGACTTCAGAGGCTCTGAAGACTTTGTGAACGGCAGCCAGAGAAGCTAGGCTCTCCGCCAGACGTGTGTTGATGAGATCCGCCTCGGTGCCAGGGTGCTTTCTCTTCAGCTGTTTTAAAATGAGCAAGACTTGTACAGACAGAGAACTGGCTGCCAGTTAGCTGCCGCCATGCTCAAAGCGAGAAGTTTGTAAAGAAGGGAGAGAGAGATGTCAAAAAGTTAGGCCGACTCCTTCCTTTTCATCACAGCTCCCTTGACATAAACCGCCCGTAATGACGGATCTAATAAGCTAACTACCTGAAATGAGATAATGATGAGTCATAGTGTCTCCCAGTCTGACAAAGGACATATGGTGCATGCATTAAAGGAGATGATAGTGGCTATGGAATGCTCTATAAACAGACACGCACAATGAGATGGGAGGCGGGGTTAAACGCAGGGCATGGCAGCCTCAGATCTCCTACGACCTTGACAAAATGATGACACCAATGGATAAGAGAACATGTACCTGTACCTGACCAGAATGGGGCGGTAGAGGGGGGGACAAAACTGTAGCCGGCGGGAGTTAGAAAAGACAGGCCGCAGAGCAACGGGGCTGAGGTGTGGCAGAGGCATGGGCGTGGTGGGACGAGGCGAGGCAGGTGAGGTAGGGGTGCGGCGAGAGTAAAGAGAAGAAAAGCAAAAGAAAAAGCATGTTTAATTGAAACGTAGCATTTGCAAGCAAACAGAGCAGATTGTAAACACTTGTCCTTATTCTAAGTGCTTCAAACCGGTTTTACACAGTGGAATATTTCTATTTACGTCCCAATCCACCAGGAACTATCGATGAGGTCTGGGTTTACTAGTAAAACTCCAGCAGCGTCTGTGGCAGTGAAGCGAGTTCCCCTCGCCATCTGATGCTCCATCTGACCGGCTCGGCCCAGAGCGTCTCGGACCCCCAGTGCGTCAGCAGCACAATATGTTTCCTCACCCACTCTTCTGTGGAAGGCGGCCAAAGCCATACGGCACTAAGCGTAACTAACAAGACGTCGGTAAACATTGAACAATCTGATGACTGGGAGTGTGTCATATCTTTAAAAAGATGTGCCTTCACCTACTTTTGTTTATAAATGTGAATGTTTGAAGCTTGTCTAATCTAAATTGGTAAAGTGTTCCATATTTTTCTAGCATAATGGCTAAAAGCCATACAGAAGCATCTTCAGATAGATAGATAGATAGATAGATAGATAGATAGATAGATAGATAGATAGATAGATAGATAGATAGATAGATAGATAGATAGATAGATAGATAGATAGATAGATAGATAGATAGATAGATGGATAGATGGATAGATGGATAGATGGATAGATGGATAGATGGATAGATGTTTTGAACTTTGAAATCTAATTACCTGACAATATCTCTCAACTTCTTCATTCATTTAATTTCATTTCATTTCTCACTCTGTCCGTTCTTTGGCAAGCAGTTCAACTCTGGGTTCAGAAGCATTTAATCTCTTTCTTAAACATCTGTTCAGAGTTTTGAATGGACAACCCAAACTGAGGCTAACCAATCTCATGAATTTATGCAGGAGCACATGCTGTGTCTCCAAATGGCCTTGTCTCAGACCACTATCCAACCTGTGATGTCCGAGCTGCTGATGGGCACTTGAGATTCCACCCACGTCACTCCAGAAAAGCCGGGCCATTCGCCCACTATTCTGCAAAGTCTGCGGGGCTCAAACCTTCAGCACGTCATTACCCATAATGTGAATATTCAGGGTTATGGATTTGCCGTCCAACCCGTATGGCTCGCTTAACATTCGATGGAATATAAGTAGAAACGCAACATAGCTGACAGCATCTCCAGAGCTTTCTGGATATAAATAAAAATGAGTATGGAAAGGGCAACTATCAAGCAATTTGTTCCGTCTTCACCTGTGAATTAAAGTCACAAATATTTTGGTGTCCAAGACGAACAATAGAGGTAACCCTGTACAACTGTTTCCGTTCTGCAATGCTGATTTTTTTTCCGGTTGAAACTCTCTTGCTATATGCTCCTACGCAGGGTCAAGTTACCACTTAGAGTAGATGCCCCTGTTGCTCTTTACGTCCTGTTTACATGAAAGACTTGTGCGCCTCTGGCAGCCATCTAAAAACAATTGCATATGATTTGCATGTATTGGCACATAAGCAGACGCTGAGATGAAAAAAACAAAAAAAGAAGCTGTGCTGCATGGGAATAGAGCTTGGGGATGAGAAGAGAAAAACAGCAGCAATGCATGCTGGGAGATCCATTCTTCGGTCAGAGTCGCTTTCGAATCGCTTTCGTCCTCTTTCGTCCTCTTTGTTAAAGCAGTGAAGCGTTTGAGTGACGTCTCCCCGCTTCTCAGTCTGCCAACATTTCCCAATTGCGGCAAACCCTCACTGTGACATATGGAGCTACAATAAAATCTCATCTAAGTGTTGATTGCAATGCGCCATAAACTCTCAGATCAGGCTGTAAGCACAGCTCAGTAGCAGCCCCTGTTTGACATTTTTAACTCGCTCCTCTCACACAGCTGGAAAACAACACAGATGTCTTAGGAGCTTTCGCAACCACAAAGCCATGAACAGACAGAAGATCTCTAAATCTTTGGCCAGAAACAAGCAAATGCTGACGTGAATGCTGCAAGTATGTGAGTCTAGTTTTTAACTGAAAATTTAGTCCTGCATGAACATACACGTAAAATATTTAATATAAATAAATATACATACACT
Organism: Meda fulgida; assembly: GCA_030578275.1. Classification (NCBI taxonomy): domain Eukaryota; kingdom Metazoa; phylum Chordata; class Actinopteri; order Cypriniformes; family Leuciscidae; genus Meda; species Meda fulgida. Next base: position 6,933,408 of record CM060639.1, on the reverse strand, counting down.
TCTATTTAAATGTTTGGGGTCAGAAACAAGGTTAAGAAACACATTATAGCGTCCCTTGTGCCACTGATAATAGAACCTGTATTTGCATTCTGATATTTCTAAACGTAATGTGAAATTGAGCTTCTATAGTTAGAAGCATTTGCGTTATACTAGTTCATGCTTCAGAATCTTACATACCGTAGTATAAAAATGCAACTTCTGGTTATTACAAACACTAAGAGAAATGTATCCTTAAACTTCGGGACACCTGGGAACACGCGAGAAGATTTGGTCTCAAACACTGCTGCCATAGCAGCCATCCTGGTGACCATAGCTTCTGGCCATCACAACAATGTCACATGTTTTGAACTATTAAAGAATGAATCATTGTTTATACTCAAACTAAGATTAAGTGAGGCTTTTGTGTTAAATAGAACAAGTGTAAGTTTTGTTATTTATGAGTTGTGTTTGCGTGAATCTGGAACTAGCGTGTTTGTGCACAGGCCGTACTGTTGGCTCCGTTCTCCGGCTCTCGGTAGGCGAACTGCAGTGTGGTGTCAAGTGTCCTGAATCCTTCCCGCAGAGAGTGATGTTTGTGATACTCGATCAGCTCCTGCATTAAACACACACATATGCTCAACGTGATGTCAGTTCACATAAAAGGGTAAATATCTGCAGCATTATAAGGGAAAATAAAAAAATTAATATATGAACGGATTCAATATGACTCCAGCATTCACAATCCAATAATGTTATTTAACTGGCATTTGCGAGATCGAATCTAAAAGCGCTTTCAAAAAAAAAAAAACTGACAAAAGACATTTGATTTTTCTACAGAATAGAGACATTAAGCAGCATGATTTCCTAATGCCCTTTAGAAGGCAAACAGATGACAAAACAAAAGGGATTGTATAAATGATACAAAGAGATTTCAAATGTAATAAGCTGGTATAATGCAAACATTTATCTTTATTGCACCGATTCCACCGACCTTAAAAACATATGAGCATAACATTTACTTTTCACTCTATATGATAAAGATGTTTTAATAATACTCTTTGCTGAAAACTAGTACAAAACATTAGCGCTTACCAAAATGCTTCTGAACTTCCTGTTTTCTGCAATGTAGAAGAGTCCCTCCTTTGTTAAGATCTTGATGTGTTTCACGTCGTTGTTGTACCTGTGGGCCATGAATAAATGATGAGAGTAATTTTCTGGTGATCATTGCGATCGATGCTGCCTATCCCCTATGGGAAGCTGCCATAGTAATGCATGGGGCAAAGAGCTTTTCATGCAGGGAGAAGGGGTCGATAGCGAGGGGTGGGGCGTCTCCATTAGTCCTTGGATTAAAAGTTACGAGCTCACATTTTTTAGAGCGAAAGTGCACAGGACTGTCTGCAAACAAGAAACACTGATAAAATGGGGCAGCTTTTGTCTTTCGGCCTTGCACTCAAACACACGCACACACACCGTAGAGTTGTCCTTTCATAGTTGGAGTGTGTGAATAAAAAATAAAAAACATTTAAAAAAACATTTTTTTTATTAATATTGTTGTAGGTTACGGAGCTACCGTATTGTCATGACATGCAGACAAAAAAGAAAATGTTGTGGCCATGAATTAAGAATTTGTTTTCACAATCTATGAATCAGTTTCTCTTGTTTTAGTAAATCGTGGCCACATTGAAGTAATTAGTTCACTCAATTTTGTCAAATCGTGGCCACGAATTAAGAATTCGTTCCAATGATTTATTAATTTGTTCCCTCGTTTTAGTAAATCGTGGCCACGTTGAACTAACTAATATACATATTTTTTTCCCACGCTCTGTAGTATGGAAGCTTGTTTCAGCAGGTAATTGTGGCTTTTTATCACACAATTCTACATTTTTTTCTCACAATTGCATGATATGAAGTCGCAATCTTGTGTTATACAGTCACATTTGCAAGATATAAACTCGCAATTCTGAAAAATAAAGTCAGAATTTCAAGATAAAGTTATACTATTTATTAATAATAATAATACTATTTTTTAATTAAATTCAACAAATTATTAATTTTAGTTTTGAAATACTTTTTTACAGTAACATAACTAAGTGTGCTGTTGTAACTCACTTGATGCTGATGGCGTACTCGTGAAATTCTCGGCTTCTGTGACGGACCAGGTACGTGCTGCTCCTCCGGTTGAGCAGCGCAACCTCAGCCTGCACCCTCTCAATTGAGCCTGCAAACCTAAACCAAAGATCAGAGGTCAGAGGTCAGAGTTGAGGGGTAGGGTTAACAAAAAGTTAACAAGGCAATAGTGCTGACCTATGGTTGCAAAAAAAGTCACAGGAATTAACAATTGTATTTACTGTTTTTCAGTAAAAATAATGGGAGTGTAATGAAAAATTAGAGAGGAAATAGAAATTACAGGATTTTTTCTTTTTTTTTTAAAGTATGGTAATATAAAATGTCATTATGCAAAATGTTTATTTTATAGTAAAATGTATGGCAATATATAACATGGATGTTTTGTGAGATTCTCCCAGTTATTCGTTGTATTTGTAATGTCGTTTGTAAAATATTCTAATTATAATAATTAATAAAAAGTACAAAATTATATAATAATGAAATGTCAGAATATTAATACATAATGGTAAATAGAAGAAAAAATATTAAAGAATAAAGATCGTACCATGGCTGGGAAGAGTAGTCAATAGGTTTAGGTACCTAAAAAAGATAAAGAGATAAAAAAGGAGGTGAGAAAGAAAAAAGTAGAGCACACATGTGCACTTTTGTTCTTGAAATTCCACTCAACCTGATTTTCATACAGTATTTTTAACTTGCAGCTCAAGTCTGGGACAATACAGCTCATATTAGCGCTAAGACCTGCCCCACTTACTGTATCTTTTTACAACCACAATTGCTTTTCTAAATGCACTCATAAAGATAACCTGTCATATTTTTCTTAACATGATTTAATATGACTTGTACATAATTATGACTGTAAATCATCTTGCTGATAACAGTGTTATCGCATTCTTTCCACATGCCTGCTATTCACATGACAAACCAGCATTACAGACAGTCACCTACAATGCACCTGTCATTCAAAAACAATACTGAAGAGGTGCTTGCAGACCTAAACCATTCGAACACAACATGCACACAAGGACAAGCCTACCTTGCCTTCATCACATTTGGTTTTGTTTTGCAGAGATTAAAGAATGTTTTTAGCATTTTAATATAATCTGGTATTTGTACTCACACATGGGCAAGGCTTCACTGCGTCGCTTGGAAAGAAGCCAACATCCTTAGTTGCCAGGACTTTACCCTGAAACCATGGCAAGATAATTACATTACGTTCAGCTGGGCAACTCCTCCTCAATAATTCAGTAACAATTAGTACTTAACACGAGTCACGACACGCTACAAATTTACAGAGTTCATCAGAGCTGAAAAAGTCTGAAAAGAGTATCAGGAGAATGAGCAAACATTATAAAACATACAGCAGTGTTGAAAACTGTTTTCACTGCTTAACCTTTTTGTGGAAGCAATGATACCATTCAAACATTTGTGGTAAGATTTTTTTTTAAAAGAGAGAAGTTAATATTTTTATACAAAGATCCATTAAATTGATCAAAAGTGACAGTGAAGACATTTACAATGTTACAAAAGATTTCTATTTAATAAATGCTTTGCTAAATGTAATAAATGCTGTTCATTGAACTCTATTCAAAGATTCCTGAGAAAAGTTTCACAATTTCTACAGAAAAATGTTAAGCAGCACAACTGTTTTCAATATTGATAATAATAAGAAATGTGTCTTGAGGAGCAAATCAGCATATTAGAATTATTTCTGGATCATGTGACACTGAAGACTGGAGTAATGATGTTTTCATTTATTTAGTATCTTAACTTAAACTAAATGAAAATGAGAAATGTTGCTTTGGCAACTAAATGGAATATTTTATTTTATAACTTTATATAATATAACTTTTTATATAGTTTTAGTTTAGTTTAGTTTAATCTAATTGACAAATAATTGATTTACAGACACTTCAAGAATGACCTCAAATAAAATGATCAACCGATACAGCTGTCGCTGATGTCACAACAACTAATGGTTCTCCTGCCGGTAACGCTCGGATCTTTCCCTTCCTTCTCCTCCTCAGACAGTCTTCCAGGGAGATGTAGAAAGTGCATTTCTGTCTCATCTACCTCTTCCTTGAACAAATTTGATTTGTAAGTGGATCCTTAAGCACACCCCCTCCCCTCCCCAATGCATTTAGCGCATTGACATTTTATCAGCACTCTCATGATGCCGCCCCACTATTGGTTGTTGCTCAGATAAGGGCCTAATAATGATTAAACTCATAACCCTGTTAAATCAAACAGATGGCAACCAAAGGCCCAAATGGAATTACAGTGAATGATTGCGTTTGTCTAGGCACCAGAGCGGCAATAATTGTCTCCGGGTTACCACAGCTACGAGGGCTCTGATCGTCCTTTGCTTCGTCCGGAGCTGCCGCGGGATGCTGGATATTACGAGGTCTCAGGTGACACGGGCGGTGTAATTTTGCATGAGCTCAAATTGAATAAATCAAACAACTTCCGGGTGCACGGGACAGCTGGGCATTCGGAGCCTGCAGCGGATGGCGGTCTTAGAATGAGGCAGAACGAGATTAACATGTTAAAACAGAGCTGTGGAGAAGCGTCCTGGACAGCTGGACCCGTCTGACGGAGAGGGATGTAGGGGCATTCGAGTGTGTGCCAGGCTCTGCCAATTCTCTGGCTCTCTAGACAATCATTGGCTGGTTTCCTCATTGCCTTGGCACATAAATAACCAGAGCAAGAAGAGTGGGCATCAAGATGAACTGCGTGTTCTTTTGTGTCCCATCCCAGAACAACATTTTACTGCTCAAAAGTTGCTCTTTCATAGTTTAAGAAACATAAGAGCTCAATAGCTTCATTTAAGTATCAACTTTTACTCAGATGTGCCTCCTTAAGACTATTACAAATTACACAAATGAGACAAAAATTACAATTAATGTGGGTACTCTTTGGTCTTTATAGAATTTGATAACAAATGCTCAAATCTCTGACTTTTAACATCTGGACTTTGGCATTTTGGCAAACCTGAGCACAGTGTGTGACACTGGAGCCTTACGGAGAAAGTGATTTCATAAAATACAACATGTTCCTGTCAACAACATTCCAATCAGATTTGAGATGCAGATGCTTCTGCATCAGTGTTGTTCACCTATTTTTTCAATCTAATTTTGGGGATAAGTTATGGGTAGGGTTAGGTGTAGGGGTAAGGACAGGGTTAGGACTAAATTTTCCGACAGGAATGTTGTTCCAGGGTCAACAAAATAGGTTGATCCAGGAACATGTCTTACTCACGGCAAAATCACGGTGACCAGAGGCTTACTGGATCTGTTTCTCATGAGAAAAATCAGCAGGAGACTTTTTGGTCTATCCAGCATTATGTCATCAATTTGTGGACATTTGGGGCGACATTTAGCAACATTTAGCCCAGTTTTGCTGGCTATAAAAACTGTTAATTTTTTTACTAAAATAAAAGGAAACCTGAAAATATTAAGGGTAAAAGTTACTGCCAAAGATCTGCCATAAACAATAAACTTAATGCATATTTCTTGTAAAAGTTTAAAAGCACAATAGGGGTAAAGGTTCATAAGAAAGTGATTAGCATTGCACTCCAAGAAAGAGTTAATCATTAATCTAAATCTATTGGTGTGATTTTCTTTTGTGTGGCTCATGCCAGAGAACTGCATGTGCAGAAACACCTTCTATACAATTAAAACGTGACAAATTAAACGTGTCGTCAAGCGCGTGTCTGCTATCTGGGCGTTGTGCTGGTCTATGTTGTTTTTGTACGGCAATGAAACCTAACCCACAACAGCTTTCTTGAGTTGAAAAAAGGGTTGGATTAGTTAGCATTTCACAGTCAGTCAGGCTTAGCCTTTGCCACAAACACGAGAGGCAATCAATTAGCAGCTGAACACATGTTAGCGCCATTCCTGCAGGGCTGCATGACTTAAAAAGTTTGATGAGCGAGTAAAACTGTCTCACCTTCCACCAAGAGCTGCGGATGTTCGCCTCCATCACCTCAACAACGTCACCAACGTTGATTTTAAGCGGTGGGCCGTACGGGGGGCTCGGAACACAATAATAATTACGGATGACCTGCATCTTAGGTAGATCTGAGGGGTAAAAAAACAGAAAAAATGTTACAATAATGCATTGTGTGTTCATCTATATATTGCCAACAAGCAAGCTGAACTTTGACAGAGTGTCATTACTGCTTGCTTTGACATTCCGGCACATAAAGAACAGGTTTATTTACGTGACGTGGTGATCGTAAATCACAGCAGGTGACAGAAAATTCAAGTCAATCCATCATAAAAATGTCAGTGAGCTCATGTTTCGTCTCGAGCTTTCGTGCTGTTATGCATGCAGTGCATTCATGCAGACAGTCTGGCAGCATCCTGCATTTAAAACCATAGCTGGTCATGTTTGTGCTATTCTTTGATCACTTTAGTGTGGCGGATACAGAATAAAACTGAAATAAAAACATTTAAGTATTAATATTACTGAAGTAAAACTGAAATAAATATAAATTAAAGCGTAAAATAAATATAAAAAAATGACAAAAGCACTGAAAATAAAAGCTAATTCAAAATGTTAATAAAATGTCTCTCCACAAACTAGCATTTAAAACCATAGCTGGCCTTTTTTCTTTTTCTTTTGGCTATTCTTTGATTTTTTTTGTGTGTGTGAATTGAATACCAAAGCAAAAATGTTAATAAACAGCGCTATCAGTGGATCCAATTAATTCTTAGGGCCTTGAAAAACCATTGGCCAACGTCGGTGAGTGCCTGTCAGGCTAGTTTTTGCGGTGTGTTCCACACGTCGACTGTTGTCTGGCATTCAGCATGTTGAATCGCCGTCTGGGACTTTTGTGAGAGAGATCACTCTGATTGGCTGTTTAGTTTAGTGAACGAGTCCAATAACAGCAAAGTGATGAAAACGAGCAAAGAACTCAAGACGGCACAGTCAGAATGCTATTCTAATTTTACGGCATCTTACCTTAGCATTCCAATATGCGAATATTAACAACATAAGCCGCCTCGAATGAAGAAAGTGATCGGCATTTTTGATATTCAAAATGGTAAGCAAGCTGCTTTGTTTACGGTTTGTATATATGCAATCCTAGTTTCGGTTTCTCTTTTTGAATGACAAAAATAGATTATTGATACCTGTTGGTATAGACAGTTATACCTGCACACAAGTAGGTGCCTAGCGCATGAGCTAGTTGGCAGTCAGCTGTGGTCATTGCTGTGTGTTCAAACGCAGCTTTTCAGCCGCGAGGTGACAACACAATTGGCTTTCGTCGACGCTTGTTCTTTGTCGTCGGCTTGATGTGTCACAGCCTTTAGCAAATTCCTCCCAGAGTGTGTACGAAGACAAGCTGACCACAAACATCAGCTGTACACACTGGCTATTACCCTAATTAGTATTGAAACACAGTTTTATTCGTTCAAGTAATTGCATGCACAGGTCTCGTGTGTTCTGCGGGGAGAACTGTGCCGAGCGGACAGTCGTTCAGACGCTCCAGTGAGCTATGAATGAGAGTGTTTGTGTGCACAGGGCTGGTTTGCTGAAGGGTCAATAGTGATGGTCTCAGCTGGTTGCTGCAGCTCTATATATTCTGCCGATCTGATGATGAGAGGCGAGTGCAGACTCTCTTAATGCAACCAGCTGTGGCTGAAGCCTTCCAGCCCAGCAGATCACCCAAGGCCCTGAGCCTCCAAGCGCGGCGGGCTGTCTTTGAAGACGCTTTAAAGAACAGCGTGAGCTTGTGCTTCTCTGTAGGGAAGCGTCTTGCTGGCATGCTAAGCTAAGAACCTTTGTACACAAGGGCAGAGAGTCAGCACCAATAAACACTAAAATGCATTTTTTGCATCAAAACAGCTCACAAAAGGTCGCATGAATGTACCAAAAGAAAACAAAACTGCAAGTTTAAGTGTTCACAAAACAAAAGAGCTCACTTAGAAACAACACACCTTTTCTCAAAAACCAGCACTATTTCGAAATATAATTTATGCACAAAGATATGAAATAATTGCACATGAAATAATAACAAGCGAACTAGTTCAATAAGTGAACAAGCATTGTTTTTTAGAAAGGCTCTTTCTGATCAAGACAAATCTAGCAGCGCTGAACAGGCAGGAAGGAACTACTTTATTTCAAACGGAGAGATTCCCATGACAGCAAATACTACACAGAGAGCTTTTCTCACCATAACTTTAATGAATCTACCGACCCCAATATTGTGTGGGATCAGGAGGCCTCTTACGGCTCCACGCAGACAGGGTGACTTTAAAGAGATATAATGAACTCAGGAGAGGGTGTATCGTGATGAAACAACGACTTGCAATTTAGTTTGATTCACCCGCTTATTTCAAATATTCATGAAGCTATTAAAAATAAGGGCAAGGGAGGTGCGTCGCTCCATCAGCATGCACTCCCCTGATAACTGAACCTGTATCCCAGGTGGACATTTATCACCTCTTGGGTATCGATCAAACAATCAATGATGCTGTGAAAACATAATCAAAGAAAATGTGGCCCTCTTTACGACATACTAATGGGTGGAACGACTGCTGCTGAACACTAGCGATGTGAGATTGAACATGTAGTTAAGGTGGTGAAAGTCGTCTATCTCAGTGTTTCTCAACTGGCGGGTCGCAAGAAACAACAACAACAAAAACGTATTTCAAAATGTTTTTCTGACGCGAGACTTATATTTTAAAAGCCGTGAATGAAAGAGGTTGCAAAGACTTGGCTCTTCTGTCAGACAGAACGCGTTTTTCCATTCCAATTCTCTCCATTTCCATTGTTTTTCTATGTACTGTATGTGTGCTAGATGGACGGGTTTGACCGTTATGGTCGCATCTTTTGCAGTGTCTCGTGCACGACCTACCTAGCTTAATTAAAATTAGAATGTAATTCAAATAAAATGTAAAAGTAATGTACATTTTTAAAAACTGCTTGATTGGGGTCATATTTCGTTAAAACACCCATTATCAAGTGTCCGTTAATTCAGATTATAATGGTCCAAACCAAGACCATGATGTATTTGGGAGCGGTTATTAGTTCATGAAAGAGTGAGGAGGTTACTCAAAAAAATCATATGAATAAAAGAAAAGATTCTTTAAAATATATGGCATGAATACTCTTCTGTGCAGTCCTAAACTACCTGTGTGAACATAGTTTAGACTGAGGGTCAGGGAAGCTCACACTTCTGAACTGAAGAAGCTCTCCACAGCTTAAGACGCCTACATAATACAATTAAACTGAGTGAACATTTACTGGGAGAAGTGGGTTAAGTATTGGGCCTATCTATGCTAGCAAATGGAGCAACAGTGGTTAAATGTCTTTGCACATTGTGTTTCCCGCTCATATCTGATTTACATCTGTCACTAAACCCTATTTACGTGTATGAGCTTGCCTTTACAACAAACGACAACACTACGGCTCAGTGACTACTAAGAATATGCAATTTGGCTCAGATTGAAGAAGTAAGTATTAATGTACAAGACTATGCATGTTTTGTAAGCATGATCGCTTTTGAAACCCCAAAGCCATAGCAATGATGAACTTACAAATTTCAATGCAAGACATGCCAAACTGTGACTTAAACTGTTCACCTAAAATTCAATCATAATATGTATTAACATTTAAGGGAATCGCTCACCCAAAAATGAAAATGTTGTCATCATTTCTTTTGTCAACACAAAAGAAGATATTTTGAAGAATATTGGTAATTAGACAGTTGACGGTAGCCATTGACTTCCATAGTATTGAATGAAAGTCAATGGCTAGTCACCTGTCTGGTAACCAATATTCTTCAAAATATCTTCTTTTGTGAACAACAGAAGAAAGAAATTAATACCGGTTTGGAACAACATGAGAGTGAGTAAATGATGAAAGAATCTTCATTACTTTAACTTGTCATTCCAAACCTAAATGCTGTTCTTTTTTTTTCTTTTTTTTTTTTTAGTAAATCACAAAAGGAGAATTTTGAAGAATCCTTGTGTCCATGGTGACCACATCTTGTATTTAAAATAGCTTCAAAAAACATCCTTTTGTGATCCACTGACAGAAATAACAACATTCGACATTCGTCATGTTTGGTTGAAATATGTATTCCTTAAAGAATGCAAAATGTGACTTATTGTATGTGTTTGTGATTTACCTGCAGCTTCTCCATGACAGGGTTTTTTTCCGATCTGTAATGACAGTATATAAATCACATGATTCATTCTGTTGCCACTCACAGACATTGCATTGCATTAATGATTTGATAATTAAGTAAAAGTTTGTGCAACAGCCCAATTAATCTCATCATTAATTTGGCCATGTAAACACTGTTTGTCAAACCACTGCACAAAACACGTTCATCCTGTAACATATGCACAAAGAGTGGAGAATGGAGAATTTCCTCCATGCAATTTACCATCAGTGTTGAACTGCACTCTGGGCAAATTGCATGTCAATATCCTTATTACATGGTATATAAATTACATTGGGTTTGTTATTGCAAAATGATGACCGTGGTGTTGTGTTGCAAGCCATACAATTAATAAAACTGGTGTGTAATTAAATAAATGCACAATCCATAACATATATATTATTCTAAACTGCAATGAACTCTTGGCTAAAAACAATTGCATAGTTTCCTTATAACTGGTGCATCAAACTTTAATAAAGTAATATCTCTTCAATAACAAGTCCATGAATAATGCTGCGGCAACTCTAAAGTTCATTGTAAAAGAGAATTTTCTTATAGTACTTATTTTAAATTGTGTTCAATAGGAGTAAATGAGGCCCTGCAGGGAAGAAAGAACTACATCACAGATTCACTTGAAAAGGAATAATTTGAACAAAAACCTCACCTGTGATCCGAAAGAGCTGGAATCTGCAAGCATGTTGAAGACAGGCATGGTTAGAGTGAATTTACACATTCAGATAAACACACTGTACAGACGCTGTCATTAGAGTGTGTGGAACACGGTGTGCTGTGAGCATTTACATTTTGTTTTGCTACGCTGCAGGTACTTAACAGCTGCCCGAGCTAAATTGACATGAGGGGCCGGGCTAGACAGAGTTAAGCACTAGGAGCAAGTCTCATTGGCTCCCGAGGGAGAGGCTGGGCCTGTACTTGGAGTGTACATTGTGAACTTTGTCCTGTTGCATTAGCGTACACCTCAAGAGCTAGTAAAACACACGCGCACACACACACACACACACACACACACAGAGACAGAGGCATAGACGCAGGCGTGCACATAAAAACACAGAGTGGAATCTTGTGAACAAAACAACAGAGGCCAGACTTGACAAACACACATATTGGGTTCTCAAGAATTCTACATTCTCAACATTGTTCAACTACAAAAATCTTAAAAGTTGTTTACATTAAGAGTGAAAAAAAAAACTATGGAAGGTTGATCTATTTTCACTGGAAAATTCCAGACACTGAAAATGAAATTAGTGTGAAAAAGTGAAAAGTGTTTGTCAAGTCTGCCTCTGTTGTTTTGTCCACAAGATTCAACTCTGTGTTTGTATGTGCATGCCTGCGTCTATGCCTCTGTGTGTGTTACTCTTGGATGTATTAAATGCTTTAATATATTGACTAAATTAATAAATTAAGTGAATTAATTCCACCATCCCTGCTTGCATGTTAAAAAACAAAGATTTAATAAAAACGGCAACCAATCATATAGAAAATAAAATATTAAGATGATATATCTGTTGTGGTAAAGGTAGAACATTTCTACATTAAATAATCTGATCTGTGGCTTAACTCCCTAACAGTCAAATGTGGTACAGCAGAATCTCACATCGTCCTTTCTGTGATGAGTAAGTAAATCTACAAGAATCCTTTGTTTTTGTTTGTGTTTTGTTTTCCATTTTCTATGCATATTTTGTTTTATTTTTATTGCTGGCTTAAATCACAATCAAATTAGCTAATAGGACATGGGATGTGCAGAACTGATGGGAGTTTAGAGAGAGCTCAGCTGTACCTAAAAGCGTGAACAAGGAAATTCTATGGAAGCCTGACTAATGCCTAAAACAATAAGAAGTGGCACTGTTGGCAGGCACGCACACACATGAATACATCACGAGTTCAGGAACCCAACCAAGCCTGTTTGTCTGTTTGTCATCAGACATCACGCTTATCTATGTGGCCTAGGTTAGATTATTAGGAATCTCTGCATGTTGACAGCTTTTATTGCCCTGTCAGTTACACTACAGTGTACTGTAGGTCAATCATTAGTGTGCAGCGAGGTAAGACGACATCACATAACGCTGAAACATGAGCCAGAGGCTACATCGCAGCTCTGTAAATAGATGATTCATAATGTGTATGCACAGAAATTGTAAGAAAGTGTTTGTTGTGTTGAATACGGGGCTCACCGGCACTGCTTTTGACACAGACGTCCACCCTGCCGAGACACTCCTTATGAGCGCCAGCACCACATTTGGAGCAGCGATAGCCTTGATAGAAGACTCCTCTGAGATAGATAGATAGATAGATAGATAGATAGATAGATTAGATAGATTAGATAGATTAGATAGATTAGATAGATTAGATAGATTAGATAGATTAGATAGATAGATAGATAGATAGATAGATAGATAGATAGATAGATAGATTAGATAGATTAGATAGATTAGATAGATTAGATAGATAGATAGATAGATAGATAGATAGATAGATAGATAGATAGATAGATAGATAGATAGATAGATAGATAGATAGATAGATAGATAGATTAGCATTAACATCTACCATTATTTCCATTCCATACATCCATAAACACCCTTGATTTACCTTTTCTTTCCCTCTCTCGCTTATGCTCTGTCTATGTGCAATATCGATCTCATTAAGGTGCATTGTGGGTATACTGTGTCATTTCACAAAGCTTCAACAGTGAGCTCACCTCAGCAGCATTTCACACGAGCTGCAGGATGTGGTCGTCTCAAAGGTGTGCATGCGGAACTCATGGAAATGACTTTTCCCGCTCTCTGGACAGATGTTCGATCTGTTGAGAGAGAGAAAGAGAGAGAGAAAGTGGGTGTTAAAAATAAGACTTAGCATAACGTAACTCGTGAACATAGAACCACTTGTTTCCACCTGTAGTCTGCTTCCACCATCCAATCAGCTGTGATTGCCTCTTAAAACATAAGGGTAACTAGATATTTGTATTTTCTGGAGAATTTATTTTTTTAATGACGACCATGTAAAACTCAATACCACAAAGCTTTTTAACCAGATCCCTGAATGTACTGCATAACACATAACAAAATGACAAAATTGACAAACATAACAAATTATATTCTAACAAATGATTTGTTTTTTATATTATTATGTAGTATGAGCTAAAGCAATAGTGTTGCTGTCTTAGCATACACCACTAATTACAGCATCAGCAGGGCAGGAGTCATGATGTCGTCTTTGGCTCTTTTACTGTTTTATAGTCCAAGACCCTCCACCCGCTTTCTGTTACTCTTGCTCGATCCATCTTAAATAACCCTTGAGCGGTGAGTGCCCTCATAATAAAGGCATTAATGGATGACGAACAGATGAGAGAGCTGTCTTTGCTTGCTGATGTCATGTCATTAGGCTCTGAGTATGTAACAGCACTGATATCCAATCAGATTTCAGCTGCTGCTGATCTGATGACACATGACAGAGAGAAAGAGAGCACCGACTCACCACTGTTTGCCAGAATTAATGAGCCCTTCAGATAAATCCGTTAAAAACGTGTTATCTAATTAATCAGAGCCCTGTCTTCTGTCTTTGGCGCATTACACTTTTTTCTCCTCTCTTATTCAAATGGTTTTTTTTTTTCCATGGATGTGCCTTTTTTGGATATATATGACGTTTGAAATTTGGTACAGTAGATCACTTGTCACATGGTTTATTGTGTTTTTCATCTGCATTTTACCGATTGTTGCTGTCATCTGCCAGGAATTATAAATATATTTTCTCTCACTCTCTTTTCTCATAGGTATGCTTTGGGATCACTTATACAAAATAATGCAGCCTTAGGATTTCATAATACAAAGATTTACTTGAATCTCAGATTCTCCTGAGAATAGTGAATGGGATCAAATTAAAGTAAAGGAAGATAAAAAGCCTCTGTTTTTTTTCATAGAAAGCAGGATTTATCTTGCTTCTTTGAAATAAAACAGTTTGATGTACTAGAAATATTCTAATGTGTAATATGGCAGAAACCACCATAAACCATCTGTTAAATGTCAAAACAGAATTATTACCAAGACAAAAGATATTTTGAAGAATGTGGGTAACAAAACAGTTGACGATAGCCATTGACTGCCATACTACTATGGAGGTCAATGGCTATCATCAACTGTTTGGTTACCAGCATTCTTTAAAATATCTTAAAGAAACGATGTCAGAATTTTCATTTGTGGGTGAACTATACCTTTAAAGTACAGTACTTTAACAAAAATAGCATTTGTGTGCCACTTTGTGCTTTTTCGTATATCATGTGTAATACAGTAGCAGTTTGTGAATGTAAAAGGTCTGCACAGTTTCAAAGATCAAAGTGTATGATAAAATTGAAATTTTGTCTCCCAAAAGAAAGAACCAATTCTGAATTGCCTGAAACAAGTCGTCAAGAATTCCAGCACAAATTTACGTAGGCTTGTAACAAATTTGCATAATGCCAGCCTATGGTCTTCATTGGCTGCCCCCGTGAACAACGTCTACTTTGACCCGCTCTCAAACACTGTAGTTGTAGCTGAGGCCTGAAAAAGTTTGGTTCATGCTGTCAACATGTCAAGAAGACTCTGTTGACATGACAGTGAGTAAATAACTGAATTAAATATTTGTGAGTTATTCCTGTAACCATCAGAGAAAAAATGGTCATGCAATTAAAGCTAAATTAGGACAGGTTTTAATGCAAGAAGCATTATTAGTGGACTTTAGTCATTAAAATAATGCAGACTATATCTTCTTTAAAACACCCAAACTTACAAAAAGAAAAGCAAAAAATACCTGGCATATAACTCCAGTCTATTTGCAAAACTGAACCAACCACTCTGAGAGAATGAAAACCCTTTGGGTCACATTATGTTTTATAAGGTACACTACTGTAAAAATGCTTGGGTAAGCAAGTCTGTCCTCGTTACTGTGTTTGTTTCTGTAGTAAAAATATACACTAATGGTGTTTTAGTCCTGAATCAGGGCCAGGACATACTGTCATAGCTAAATAATGTCTGTGTCTGTTGTCAAGGCAGATAACAAATCTGAAAAACAGCACAGTGCAGACCTTCACAGTTCATACTGTAACACACACACTCACAATGCCATGCCAAACTGCTCCAGCCATTTCTTCTTTAGCTCCTTGGTTTTGAAGAAGAACTCAAAGCCGTTCTGCCCCTGGTTGTGTGTGAGGTAGAATCCGTGGCACCACTGGAAGAGAATGCAAGAACATCCATGTAATAAATGCAACAAAAAAAAAAAAACACATACACAGAGATAAAACGAAGGCCGTTTGATTCAAGGCATCAAAGATGCTCAAACAAAGATGAGAGTACAAAGCATGATGGTGTGAGGGGGTCACTGTTGTTTATGCAAGACTGACGAAATGCTACAGTCAAATCTAGCAGGATCATCCTGTTATCATCTGCTGACATTGTGAGAGTTACATCTGACAATTAAATCATATCGCAAGTGATGTAGAACAAATGGAACAGATTTAATCACTTGAAAGAAATGACAGTGTGGACAGTCAGGTTCAAAATACAAATCTATTGTTTATTTGTAGTGTGAACAAATGTATAATGCAGTTCAATAAGCAGTTACGTATCTGGACACTAGGCCTCTCTGTCTTCAATTTTTTGGTGTTATGAAATAAATGCAGACACTATGCTATGGGGTTGCTAAGGTGTTCCGTTTGGTTTCTAGGGCGTTGCTAAGGTGTTTAGGGTGATTTCCCAAGTAAAAAGGTAGTTAAAAAGTAAGTTATGGTGTAACTTAGAATGACTTTATAATATTGTATAATGTAAGTTATTCCTGTGATTGTAAAGCTGAATTTTCAGCATCATTACTCCAGTTGAAAACTGTTGTGCTGCTTGAGTCTTCAATGGATAGAAAGTTTAAAAGAATATCATTGATTTGAAATAGATATACATAAATAGACACAAATGTATGTATATTAAATGATCTAAAATGAACAAAAACACCTTTCCTCAAAAACCCAGACAATTTGAGGCATGACTCATGTCTGTAGCACAAAGATTGTTTAAACCCCTGTCTGCAAGCATGAGAAAAAGTAATAGTGATGTTTAAATTGCATGTTTAAAACTGCAGCTCCATTTCTCAGTGAAACTCTTGTACATGTAATATCTACAGTATTATCTAACCAATAATTGTCCTGGCACAGCAGCATGTAATGTATAGTAACAAACAACATCATGTTTTCCAATTTAGCTGTGTCTGGTGTCGGCTGCATTCGTTAGCAGTCGCTAGACGGTTTTTAATAGAAAACACCATCTGTGCGAATGAAATCTGTTCTACTGCAGTAACTGATCATGGCACGACAGCATAACAGCACATTTGCTGCCCTCGGCTTTGGAGCAGCGAACTTTGGAGGCAATTAGGAGACCGGCTGCACACCTTTCGGTTTTCTCTTTCTGAGGTCGGGTTGTTGGTGATCTTGAAGGAGTGGAGGTCAATCACCTCCTTCATCTCATAGTTATCTCCTCGTCGTTTGCATACGATCACGGCGGCATCAAACAGAAAGATGTGCCTGCAGCAGAAAAAATGCAAACATCAAAAAAAGAACGAGAAAATAAAAGAGTAGTGCCTGATGACACTTTCATAACCCTTAGACCTTAGTAAAGACTTGTGGAGTTTCAGGCTGAGCAGAATTCCACACTTTAATCATCTCACCTGTCTTGTTTGGCTCGTTTGTCGACTGAAGCTACTCGCACTTCGCTGTCACCTTTCGGTCTCCCATAGTTACGGAGAGACTGATTCTGCAGAACACAGAAATGAAGCAAACTCAATGATTGTACACTGCTAGGGGTCAATGCTCTTGAGTTAGATGTTACTTTCGCCACAAAACTGTTCAAAGCTTCATACTGTCTCTGCTGGGGAGTAACTTACTAAAAGTAGGCATGCAAATCAGTGCTGTTTTTATTAGTCTGACACCATCTCTGCTGTTTTTAAAATAGTTCAGCTTTTCCAGTAACATACAGTAGCTTTTTTTTTCCACAAAGTTAAAATGTAGCGTGAATAAAGAAGCTCACAGCCTTTCAACAGAGTGAGCTGAAGAAACATTCAAACACGTTTTCCTAGAAACTTCTCTCTCTCAAATTGCACTGAGAAGCGTGAATCATAATAGCAAGTTTCAATGGCTAAGGATTCGCTGATTCATATTAATGTTCTTAATAGTGTTCCCAGAAATTGATTGCATACATTTCATGCATTTTTTGATAGTGATATATATATTTTGTTAAATAGTTGAAAGGCTTTTATCAATAAGTGTTTTTGTATTGTTTAATTAGCTGTTTTAACAAACAAATGATATATTATTATAAATTCTATATGTATATATTCAGTATACATTTAAAAATATATATATATATTATTTAATACTAAACAATTTGGAATAATAATATATTTGAAAATAATGTCTGAAATAACTAATTATCAAAGTGATTCATTTTAATTAAACTTTAATAAAACTTATATAAAGGAATCTGAATTAATTTTGTTAAATATATTAATTTAGTCTAAAAAAAGCAAATAAAACAATTTATGACCTCAGTAAAATAAAATGTTGTTTCAGAGTCAGTAGACTCTTGCATGAGGTACACAATGGGGATCTTCTGAAAAAACTTGATCTATGTGGTATCGGGTGTAAATGATCTGGTCCCAGTGAATACTGAGGTCTTTTAAGCTTAAAATGTAGCTAGATACTTAATCAAAAGTGTAGTTTGACTACAGTAGGTTCCCTAATAATGCTTTTTAAATGATAGTCTGTGATTTATATGAAGCTGTGATGTAGCTCACAAGGTTTTCTATCGATTTCTGGTACTGGTCGATGTCTCGTAGAGTCTCGATGTCTCTCTTCACCTCGTTGACATACTGGGCCAGATCCTGAGGAGAACAAAGGAGAACGCAAACAAAACACCTTAACATTCATCATGCTTAGACTTTGACCTGCCTATAAACAAGGAAATCTTTCTATCCGTGACCTAAAATAACCATATTTCCTCGCCAGCTTCCTTATTGACAACATCGCCCCATGCGAAGTTTTCAAGGCACTCATTTCCATCTAAAAATGCAAAATAAGATTTAGCGTCTGAAAGGCGAGGCTTATTTGACAAATCTCATTGCGAACACAGTGCCCGCCGTTCCTGTGAGTGGAGTTTAGCGACTCATTCATCATGTCGTATCTAGAATAATCAGAGAGTGGGGGGCTGCTCGCCCACCGTGAGGATCTGAAAGGGGAGCACTTGAGGAGGTTAACCGCGTTAGCCCGATACCCCAATCAATTCTAAGTGGCTAATTTATCCAAATGAAATCATCACAGCCCTCGGTGCAATCTGCAAAATCTTCTCAGCTTGATTTGCCTCAATTAACGGACGGTTACCTGTCAAGATGCATTCGGCACCATCTTGATCATGTCTGAGTCAAGAGGGCCACATTGATTTTCAACGAAAGCTTTTCATACGAAAAAGTTGATGTATGCCCATGCAAAATAAATAGCTATAAGAGAACGAAATTTGTCACAGTTGTAATTTCAAATTGAACAAGGCTTCTAATATCACAGAAAGATGGGTGATTAAAAGCCTGTTGGTATAAATGATACAATGATGGGGAGCTAAATGCGTGTATGAGAGCAGATAACAAGGTCTAACCGTTGGGTGAAGACTGTAGGAAGCCTCATTTGTCATTTTATGGTTCAAATGAGCGCTCACACTCCTCTAGACTTTCTCAGTGGACTACTACCCTGAAGTCAAGGCAACAGGCAGCTTATGAAAAGGACATTTATACATTAACCCACCTTCATGGCGTCCAGCGCTTGCCGTAAATTACTCTTGTCTGAGGCATCATGGGTGTGTTTCACCAGTTCCTGTCAGGAAGGAAGGGAGATATGAGATGGTGTTCACGGCCCGTGTCTCAGTGTCTTATTATCACCAGATGATGATGAACACAGCAGACAGTCAGATGTACAGGAGCGAAGCCGAGCCGGAGGACATCTGTCACTTTCACACGCTCTCATAACTCCTACTTAATAACCTTGCAATTTGTTTACCAACATTATAGAAAGAACATTTAGCTATAAGTCATCTAAAATGTAACAACATTCTGTAACACTTTAGGCTCAGGTTACACTGAAGCATAATTCTTTTTTTTATTATTTGATTTTACGTGCGTGTTCGTCAATCCCTGCTCTGTAAAAAAAAAAAAAAAAAAAAAAAAAAAAAACAGGTGACCCTGATACAAAGACACCAACAAAAAAAATGTATTACAAGATTATACAAGGTGATTATGTGGCAAGCATTAGAATAAAATGATAATACAAACATACAGCGTGGCATGCATTTTTTTATCTTACTTTTCTCTTTTCCCCCTTTGTACAAACACATCCATATGCACAAACAGTCAAACACACACACACACACACACACACACACACACACACACACACACACACACACACACACACACACACACACACACACACACACACACACACACACAAGCTGAAATAATATCCCAACCGGCATCGCAGGTTCAAGAATTGAAATGAGAAGCAAAATGTTTTTGTGGGGTTGAAATTGCCTTCCTGCTCCGGGATGAAGTAAACAAGACATCTGGGCCAGTCTGTAGGATAAGGGAGGGTGCTATGAATGTCCTTTACTCGGGTCTGATAAATGGCTTCCTTTTGGCCTAAGAGATATATTGCCATCTAGCACAAGCCAAATCCCCTGCGTCAGTCAAGCTGAACCTGCGCATTGTTATCAGCAGAAAGACGGACATCACCTTATTTTTCATTCTCACTTCCTTCTGACCTCACACAGCGAAAGAGAGAGATAGAGAGACAGAAAGGAGGTATGACACTAACACAGAGATTACAGCAGAAATATAATGCAGCCAATCTCTTATCCAAACGTTTGCAGAATTCTTGGTGAATATCATTCAAACGTGATTTCACAGAGCAGCATCGCAGTGTTGTAAAGCCTGGCCCACTTACACCTTTTTATGTCAAACTATTGCCAAATTATGCTCAAAATTTGTCGCATCACAAACATTCGCTCATCACCTTCTTCTGGTTGCTTTGTTTCTGTGAACCAATGCAAAAAATATTACCACTTTAAAGTGATATTTATTGGCTTAGTAGGAACCATTTCTTAACTTTAACTTTTTTATGTAAATATAATGTATATGTATATTCTTACTTCCTGATTTATGAACATTACTTTGACTTCTTTACACAGTTACAGAAATCAAATTTAAACCTGAGCATAGAGTAAAAAAAAGTTCAAAAGTTTGGGAGTTGGTAAGATTTTTTTATGTTTATGGAAGAAGTCTCTTATGCTCACCAAGACTGCATTTATTTGATAAGAAATACAGTAAGGACAGTAGTATTGTGAAATATTGTTATGATTTAAAATAACAAAGCAAAGCTGAATTTCCAGCATCATTACTCCAGTCTTCAGTGTCACGATTCAACATAGATCATTCTAATATGCTGATTTACTGTTCAAGAAACATTTCTTATTAGTATCAATGTTGAAAAATGCTTAATATATTTGTCGAAAACGTATTGCAGTTTTTCAGGATTCTTTGATCAAATTTAAACAGAACGTTCAACAGCATTTATTTGAAACAGAATCTTTTTGTAACTATGTAAAAATGTACACTCACATTTGATCAATTTAATTCATCCTTGATGAATAGAAGTATTCATTTCTTTAAAAAATAATCTAACATTTTAGAGTTTGAAAAAAATTTAAAAAAATAAATCATTTGGAGTAAATGAAAAATAATTATTTATTTAATTGGAATAGTTAAAAATTAGAATACTTAATAATAGATTATATATAAACGCTGGTTTGCTCTTTCTCTCAGTGGCCAAGATTTTCTCCAGCAGAGCAAAGAGCAGAGAAAGACAGTCTGTCACACGCTAGCCTGCTCTCCAGAGGGGCAGCAGACAGACAGACGCTCTATCTGCGCACACACACACACACACACACACACACACACACACACACACACACACACACACATACGTTCCCTAAACCAACAGCTGGCCAGATGGGCAGGGAGGTGAACTGAGCTGTGGACAGCGATGCAGGCATGCTAAGTAGACGCTTGAACACACACACACAGAAAACACCTTCGCTGTTCTGTCCGCTGAGAGCCAAAAGGTTCCTGCAACAGCAGGAGGATTGTGGTGGCTTCAGTCTACACATATGTACCTCTCTCTACTTTTCTTTTTCTCTCTCGCCTTCATTCACATTTCCACAAATCCCCTCATAGCTGGGTCATGCAGTAGACTTAACGTGTGATGGACAGAGACACATTATGAAATATTCATGGCAGGCTGCGTGAGATGTTTATGGAATAGGACCAGACCAAACATACAGGACTGGGTGAAGCATGCTGCTTCTCCATTATGTGGATTATACTGCCTCTACTGGAGGACAGTGGAATATATTACACTGCACTACCCTACTGGTGGATTTCATACATGGATTATAATGCTTCTCTGTGACGACAGACACCACTGCCCCTAGTGGACACGCGCAGTAAAGCGGTCATTTAAAGACAACATGAAATAACTGACCCTATTTCTTCGATCACAGAACATTAATCAGTGCATATTATGATAAATGTTTTAGACTCTTTCATCAAAATAATAATTTTCACATCTTTCTCCACCTCTGAAATTATTCTATATAGTACTGTTCTTAAACTATGCCAAAATATAAAAATATTAAACTATATTGTCGTTTTTATATTTACATTTTTATTTATATTTATTGTATTTTAGTTAAAGCTTTATTATATTTGTTTATATTTATTTATTTATATAATACATAATTTAAAACAGAATTTTATTTATATTTTTTTATGGTTTTAGTTTTATATATATATATTAAATAAAATATACATTAACTGAAATTAAGTATATATTAAAAAACTTAAAATATACATTAACAAAGTATATATTAAAAAAACTTAGTTATTTTATTTCAGCTAGTTGTACCATTTTCATTTAATTTTACTTGAGGTACTAAAATAACATAACCCTAGTGTGTGTGTGTGTGTGTGTGTGTGTGTGTGTGTGTGTGTGTACTTGTCTACCTATCTAAGAGGGGACCTTGGTGTCGTTACACACTCACCAACAGGGGACCGCCGAGCCAAGTGGGGACATTTTTCAAGTCCCCTGTTGGTCATGCCTTAAAACATGTTAAAATCATCTAAAATACGCTCTGGTGAATTTTTTACATTTTTGACCAAGTGGGGACCTGCAAGTGTGTGTGTGTTTAAGCCCATACTCAGCAGCGCTCCTGTAGGCTGGAGCAGGAACTGCAGTGGCCCATTAACACACGTCGTTCACACTTCTCTATTGTTGGAATGGCTTGCTGTCTCAGAGAGGCTCTGAAACTGTAGAGCTGCTGTTTAACTGCTGCTTAGTTAAAGAACTTACGGTAACTTTATAATAACCCCACACTATGTATCATTAGTTAAGCATTAGTAAACAGTTAATTCAATATTTATAAAGGATTAATAGACATAAGCAGTATATATATACAGCTATAAAAGCTTTATTCTTGCTTTAAAAGCATATCTATAATGTGTTTAATTGTTGTATTTTCATACTTTATTAATGATCAATTTATAATTTTTAAATGAAGTATAACATTATATACAAACCAGTTATTTAGGAGTTGTCAGTGGTTCATAAGATCACTTAGAAAGTGTGAGTAAAATGATTAATAAACTATTTCAAATGTACATTCATACATTATAACGACATTTTGTAATAGGTACTTAGTGTGTTAATAAATGCTTTATTAACATGTATTTCTACTGTAATTCAGGTAGTTATAAAGCATTTGGTAGTGGTGAGTATAAGTATTTTATAAAGTGAGGACTAGTTATGCCTTGTAAAGCTTTTATAAAGGAGATTTAAAGGTTCAGTTATATATTTCTGTTCTGTATCACAGTGTTGTGTTTGTTTCATTTTTCTGTTTAGAAGATAACTGAGTCTTTAAATCTCCTTTATAAATGCTTTATATTTTGTGATGAGCTCACAAAAATAGTTAACTGACCACTACTAAATGCTTTATAACTACCTGAATTTACTGCATTTACTTACACTTAAGTGATCTTATGAATCACTGACAAATCCCAAATAACTTGTTTGTAAATAATGCTATATTTCATTTAGAAATTATAAATTGATCATTAATAAAGTATGAAAATACAATTATTAAACAAAATATAGATATGCTTCTAAATAAAGAATAAAGCATTTATACAAGAACAAAGCATGTATAGCTGTAATTATGAACTGCTCATTAATGCATATTAATGCTTTACAAATTATGAAGTAACTCTTTACTAATGCTTAACTAATTATTAATAGTGTGCAGTTATTATAAAGTGTTACCGAACTTTCAAGTATTTTCAAACATGCCCAAACATACATATATATGTAATTATATAATGTTCACACAGGCATCAGAGATCACAATATGCATAGATAAACATAAACAACTAAAAAAAGAAGGACCAAACCATCAGTTATCAATAATGACCAAATTTGAATTGCTTGAGGAAAGACCATTTAAATCTACAACGGGGTAAAAAATACCGACGGCAACAGTTCAAAAGCAGAGGCGAGAAGACGCCTCTTATCATTCATATTAATATTATTTTTCTTATTTAACTCTCTTTCTTCATAGATACTTTCTATTCTTAGTTATGCAGTCCCTAACACTTTATTTGCAATTATTATGTGCCATTGTACACACACACACATACATGTAATATATATTAACAGAGAAGTGTCGCTCTACACTGGCCAAGAGGGGACCTGAACTCCATCTCTGAACGATCTCTAACCATCCAAGTGGGGACTCTCATAGCCTGCAATGAAACTGTGTGTGTGTGAACAATGAAGTCTGTCATCATTATGTAACACATATAAACATTATTTATATATATATATATATATATATATATATATATATATATATATATATATATATATATATATGTGTGTGTGTGTGTGTGTTTGAGTGTGTGTGTGTATTTTCACACTGGCATCAGAGATCACAATATGCATAGATAAACATATACAATATACAATTAAAAAAGAATGACCAAACCATCAGTTTTCAAAAATGTAAAAAAAAAAAATTTCAGGAAAGACCATTTGAATCTGTATTTCAACGGGGTAAAAAATATCGGTGGCAACAGTTCAAAAGCAGAGGCTTTAAGATAGTCATATCAATCATAATATTATTTTTCTTCTTTAACGCTCTCTCTTCATAGATACTTTCTATTCTTGGTTATGCAGTCCCTAACAATTTTTTTGCCATTGTTATGTGCCATTGTACAAACACACACATTTCTATATTACTAACAGAGCACTGTCGCTCTACACTGGCCAAGTGGGGACCTGAACGATGTTTACCTATCGAACAGGGGACTCCCATAGCCTACAATGGAACTGTGTGTGTGTGTGTGAACAGTGAAGTCTGTCTTCATTATGTAACTTTTATATATATATATATATATAATATATATATAATGTTTATATATTATATATGTAATATGTAATTATATAATGTTTACACAGGCATCAGACACACACAAACACACACATTTCTATATTACTAACAGAGCACTGTCGCTCTACACTGGCCAAGTGGGGACCTGAACGATGTTTACCTATCGAACAGGGGACTCCCATAGCCTACAATGGAACTATGTAACTTGTGTGTATATATATATATGTATATGTATATGTGTGTGTGTGTGTGTGTGTTCATACAGGCATCAGAGATCACAATATGCATAGATAAACATATACAATATACAATTAAAAAAGAATGACCAAACCATCAGTTATCAAGAATTAAAAAAATTAGAATTTTTTGAGGAAAGACCATTTGAATCTGTTTTTTAACGGGGTAAAAAATACCGACGGCAACAGTTCAAAAGCAGAGGCTCTTATCATTCATATTATTATTTTTCTTCTTTAACGGTCTCTCTTCATAGATACTTTCTATGCTTGGTTATGCAGTCCGTTTAGGGTTCATGGGATAAATCAAACAGAGATAGCTCTTTAAGGTAACAATTTCAGGTCACTACTTTATACAGTCAATAATGATTATATTAATCAAAATGAACTTCGCGTCCCCAGTTGGATGGTAAAGAACGACACCAGTTCTTCTGCTTTGTACATTTCTTGCCATCACAAAAACACGGTAAAGATTTTGGAGGTCAATCTCAAAATGTTATGTTGACTTGCTGCACTGAACAATTTTACTTCATTCAGTTGAAATATATGAAGTAGGGATGTTCATTTAACATTTTGTTTTCTGACTGACAGCTGATGCTTGTTATCCAGTCATCAGCAGTTAACTGACATTATTTTAAGGTTAGA
This sequence comes from Meda fulgida, assembly GCA_030578275.1. Lineage (NCBI taxonomy): Eukaryota > Metazoa > Chordata > Actinopteri > Cypriniformes > Leuciscidae > Meda > Meda fulgida. The sequence goes on along the minus strand of CM060639.1, from coordinate 6,907,684 downwards.
TTAGAATTAAATGTAATTAGAAAAGATAAGTGTCTGTGACCCATTCAAATACCTCAAAAATGTAGATTTACATGTGCAAATAGCAGCATAAACAACAGAACATGAGGATTCACACACACCGTCACATCGAGCACCCGCAGTGCTTCTGTGAACACAGTAAACCAGAATAAAAGTGTATATATAACTGTATATATATATATTAGTGCTGTCAGTTTAACGCGTTATTAACGGCGTTAACGCAAACACATTTTAACGGCGTCAATTTTTTTAGCGCGAGATTAACGCTCTTTTTGGCCTAGCAAACAATGTAGTTTTTTCACATGCTGTTGCAACAACTGGTAACGTTAGAAAAACTACAACATCACACCGGATAGCTAGACCGGAAACAAAACAAAACGCGGGACTAGATTTGATGGCCGAGTGCGAGCGCGGGCGGTAATGCACTCACTCTGTGTGTGCGGGTACGGGAGAATACAACGATTCGGGACTCCCACAAACTAGAAAAATCTATGAATAAAACATAAAAACTAATACATTTTTATTCTTATGTTGCAGAAAAGCAACAAGAACAACTAAAACAAAATAGAAACAATTTACAGGCCAGAGTTACTTTTTATAACATGTTTGCAGCGTTGAGCGATGTAGCCAATCACAGACATGTGTTGATTTCTTAAACGCAATGGCCAATCAGATGCATTTAAAATAGACTCCCCTCACTGCTCAAAACTGACTTTTTGTTCAGTGCTGAATTCTGTATATTGGCAAATCCTCTGATTAAAACAAACAAAGTGTATATATTATGAAAGATTGATTGTGCAGTCAGCTTCATTGATAATAACAGAGATGTGTGAGATTGCGATGAACTGATGTCAGCTTTTTAGGAATTTTTAAAGGATTGCACTTTGTGCGCATTCAGTCATCCATGCACTCAGTAGCCTGCTTGCTTTTATATTATAACAGTGGTTTGTGTGTTAATGCTTTAATAACAAATAATTGATCAGGAGCATTTATGCTGATGTGTATGGTGGCGACACGTAGGCGAAGTAGCCTACAAATAAAGTCTATTTGCGGGCGGGAGCGGGACAAAAATGTTGCGGGCGGGAGAAAGTAACAGAAAGTAGTTGAGAACGTCAGTTATAACGCCCCACGTATTAAAAAGAAATGGACGGTTTTAAATCGGGCTCGGGACGGGCTCATAATTACAGTAAATGTGTCGGGCCGGGCTCGGACACAATGCGCACGGGCTCGGGTCGGGCTTGATTTTTTGGGCCCGATCTAAGCTCTACAATGGATGACTTCAGACAGAAGAACATGGATACCACAGCTAAGAACAAACTTATTGCTGATCCCCTTTTCCTTGTTGATAAGAGCATTAAAATAAGAAAAGATGATGGGACAAATAGAAATCAAGGGGCATTTAGAATAGATAAAAATGTGCGATTAATCGCGAGTTAACTATGGCATTAATGCGATTAAATATTTGAATCGTTTGACAGCACTAATATATATATATTTACACAACATTATTTTCAACTGAAAATTGCAAGCTTTTCATGTGTTTTGGCCGCTCATTTACACGAAAATGCCATTTTGGAGGCCTGACAATGCAAACTTTCCAACCCGGTCACACTAAATGCGTCTCTGCTTAGAAATCTTGGCTTGCTCAAAACTTTTTGTCTTTAAATGAAGTCAAAACTGAGGTGATAGTTTTCGGCCCCACTGATAATTTTAATACCACCAGCATCGATTTGAGGAGCTTCTCTGCATTCAGATCTACGCATGACAAACAAATATCTTTGTTAATTGGATCTAGTTTCTATCAACTCCGTCTTTTGTATCAAATTAAACACTTCCTATCTGACAAAACTCTAGAGATGTCTGTTCATGCTTTTATTACTTCCCGTTTAGACTACTGCAACTCATTGTATTGCGGTATTTCCAAGTCACAAATCGCTCGCCTTCAACTGGTCCAAAATGCTGCAGCAAGATTTATTCGCAAAAGTCCTAAATATGATCACATGATGATAATAATACATTTTATTTATATTGCGCTTTTCTCCAACCCAAAACGATACAAAAACAATACACAGTACCAATATATATATATATATATATAGGTACTCTATATATATAAAGAGATTAAAAATTGTAACATTACAAAATTTAATGACAGTACATTTCAAATACCTAAAAATGGAACATTAAGTGGTTTTGTTCAAGTCAAAATATTACTTAACATTAATGAACCAACCTACATACAATAAAACTACATTTTTGGGGGGTTAAATCAAGCAGAAATATCACTTCAAGGTAACAATTGCAGGTCACTACACAAGTTCAACTGTACATGATCTAGACTCTAGATAAATTAAATGCAATCGCAGCAGTAAGTCAGGGGAATGCTTATATTTATTTCTTTGGTTTCAATTTTGAACATGTTGTAGTTCTTTTTAAAAAGGTATACATTTTGACATAATTATAAAATGATATAACATGATTTGATACTGTATATTAGCAGAAATTACACATTTTTCACTTCAGCAACAAAGTGGAGACCCTCTTTTCTGTAATGAAAGACCAATCTTATGGGTTGTGGTCTCTCAGACATTGGCCAATATCAGTAAAAAAAAAAAACATTGTTTCCCTTAGGGCTTAAATGAACCAGATTTTTTTTACATCCTTACACTTTTAGACAGGTGATGCTTGCAACCCGACCATAATCCATTAGCCGACAAGATTAGAATGTTATATTCTAATTAAATTAGAATGTATGTATTTCTCAATACTTATCACTGTTTTAAAAGCTCTTCACTCCGTTGTCTTAACCAACTTTCAGCTTCACTGCAGTAAATTTCACATTCAAAACGCATTAAAACTACCAAAACACATCATTCATGTCTCAAAAGAAGTCATTCTTTCAGAACACTAGTAAAGGTTTCACCCAACAAACAAAATTAAAAATACAAATCAAAAAACACAAACAACAGGCAGTAATATGCACTATTTTCTGCTGTTCAGAATTCAAGGCAGTTTATTTTACATGGTTCATGTTTACATTAATGTACAAAATTATTTCCTTTTGTATCGATGGTGATGAAAATGAAAGACTAAGACTAGTGTAGGTGTTTAGTTACATCTTAATTGTTCTGATAGGTTTTTTTTAGATTCAGAATATATTTCAATGTGGTATACGGTATAAAAATATTGCAAATTTCAGTCTTATTCATTTTTGTTTGAGCTGAAATGTTTTTAACTTAAATATAACAGTCTTGGAAATAATATGTAAGCATGTGCAAATTGGCCTGTACAGTAAATCAAGTTCTGCTGGTCTTTGTGTTTAAGTGAGAAATGAATTCATGTAAATGGAAAGATCTCAGTTTAGCCGGACACTGATCTTGTGATCACTGTGTGAAGAGTTTCATGGTATTAATTAATCTTGAGAAGGTATTAATCTTTCAGTTTAAACACAAATGTGTACTGTAATGTTAACATTGACCATGTAACATAAAATGCTGTGAATTCAGAAAAACAGAAAACAGCAGAAATATTTTATAATGCTCCAGTTATTTGTGTTTTTTGTATTTTATGAGTGAAAAGTGTGATTGTTGGGTGAGCTTTACTAGTGTTCTGGAAGAACTGTATTAGCAGCTGTAAATGGATATTCTGACATAGGTAGTTTCATGTGTATGTAGACTCTTGTGTGTGGATTGAGTTGCTGCACATCCCCCCACACGCAATTTACATCTCAATACTTGAAGGTGTGTGTGTGTGTGTGTCATGGAGAAACCGGCCTAAAGATCTCACAACTCTAACAATACAGTTACCAATGTCCAAGAATCTGTGGAACTTCTCAAATAAACTACAATAAACTAGAGAAAACGCCGGGATTTACTCTGACAAATTAAATTACAGGTTTTTACAGTCGCTAGGACACATTTCTCAATATTTAGGTACATTTTCAAAACTCTTCACTCAGTTCTTCATTTCACATTCAAAATTCACTGACACTTCCTTCATGTCTCAAATCCCAACTCAATCTTCCAGAACACTAGTAAAGGTTTCCCCCAACAAACACACTTTGTCACTCATAAAACAGAAAAAACACAAACAACAGGAGCATTACACAATATTTTCTTTTGCAAATTGCTTTTACAAAACAAGAATGGCACTACTCTACTGTTTTTAATTCACTGCAGTTTAATATTAGATTTTAGAATCAGAATATTTATTTCAATATGATATTACTGTGGGAATGTTGCAAATCTCGGTCTTATCATTTTTTGTTGTTAGGTTTTGAAAATAAGTTTAACAGTTTTAAAAAGAGTATGTAAACGTGCAAATTATCCTGTATAGAACATACAATTCTCTTTTTTTGTAAACTCTCTTCACACAGTGATCACACCATCCGTCTATATGAGCTAAACTGTGCATCAGTGCTTTGAACAATGTCATCGGATGGATTTTGTTCCATTTACATGAATTATTTTCCCTCTTAAAAACAAACACTTACAGAATTTTATGTTCTATACAGGATAATTTGCACGTTTACATACTCTTTTTAAAACTGTTAAACTTATTTTCAAAACCTAACAACTAAAAATGATAAGACTCTAATATTAAACTAATTTAATTTAATATTAAATCTAATTTAATATTAAACTAATATTAAAAATCTAATATTAAACTGCAGTGAATTAAAAACAGTAGAGTAGTGCCATTCTTGTTTTGTAAAAGCAATTTGCAAAAGAAAATATTGTGTAATGCTCCTGTTGTTTGTGTTTTTTCTGTTTTATGCGTGACAAAGTGTGTTTGTTGGGTGAAACCTTTACTAGTGTTCTGGAAGATTGAGTTGGGATTTGAGACATGAAGGAAGTGTCAGTGCATTTTGAATGTGAAATGAAGAACTGAGTGAAGAGTTTTGAAAATGTACCTAAATATTGAGAAATGTGTCGTAGCGACTGTAAAAACCTGTAATTTAATTTGTCAGAGTAAATCCCAGCGTTTTCTCTAGTTTATTGTAGTTTATTTGAGAAGTTCCACAGATTCTTGGACATTGGTAACTGTATTGTTAGAGTTGTGAGATCTTTAGGCCGGTTTCTCCATGACACACACACACACACACACACCTTCAAGTATTGAGATGTAAATTGCGAGTGGGGGGATGTGCAGCAACTCAATCCACACACAAGAGTCTACATACACATGAAACTACCTATGTCAGAATATCCATTTACAGCTGCTAATACAGTTCTTCCAGAACACTAGTAAAGCTCACCCAACAAACACACTTTGTCACTCATAAAATACAAAAAACACAAATAACTGGAGCATTATAAAATATTTCTGCTGTTTTCTGTTTTTCTGAATTCACAGCATTTTATGTTACATGGTCAATGTTAACATTACAGTACACATTTGTGTTTAAACTGAAAGATTAATACCTTCTCAAGATTAATTAATACCATGAAACTCTTCACACAGTGATCACAAGATCAGTGTCCGGCTAAACTGAGATCTTTCAATTTACATGAATTCATTTCTCACTTAAACACAAAGACCAGCAGAACTTGATTTACTGTACAGGCCAATTTGCACATGCTTACATATTATTTCCAAGACTGTTATATTTAAGTTAAAAACATTTCAACTCAAATAAAAATGAATAAGACTGAAATTTGCAATATTTTTATACCGTATACCACATTGAAATATATTCTGAATCTAAAAAAAACCTATCAGAACAATTAAGATGTAACTAAACACCTACACTAGTCTTAGTCTTTCATTTTCATCGCCATCTATACAAAAGGAAATAATTTTGTACATTAATGTAAACATGAACCATGTAAAATAAACTGCCTTGAATTCTGAACAGCAGAAAATAGTGCATATTACTGCCTGTTGTTTGTGTTTTGATTTGTATTTTTAATTTTGTTTGTTGGGTGAAACCTTTACTAGTGTTCTGAAAGAATGACTTATTTTGAGACATGAATGATGTGTTTTGGTAGTTTTAATGCGTTTTGAATGTGAAATTTACTGCAGTGAAGCTGAAAGTTGGTTAAGACAACGGAGTGAAGAGCTTTTAAAACAGTGATAAGTATTGAGAAATACATACATTCTAATTTAATTAGAATATAACATTCTAATCTTGTCGGCTAATGGATTATGGTCGGGTTGCAAGCATCACCTGTCTAAAAGTGTAAGGATGTAAAAAAAAAATCTGGTTCATTTAAGCCCTAAGGGAAACAATGTTTTTTTTTTTTACTGATATTGGCCAATGTCTGAGAGACCACAACCCATAAGATTGGTCTTTCATTACAGAAAAGACAGTCTCCACTTTGTTGCTGAAGTGAAAAATGTGTAATTTCTGCTAATATACAGTATCAAATCATGTTATATCATTTTATAATTATGTCAAAATGTATACCTTTTTAAAAAGAACTGCAACATGTTCAAAATTGAAACCAAAGAAATAAATATAAGCATTCCCCTGACTTACTGCTGCGATTGCATTTAATTTATCTAGAGTCTAGATCATGTACAGTTGAACTTGTGTAGTGACCTGCAATTGTTACATTGAAGTGATATTTCTGCTTGATTTAACCCCCCAAAAATGTAGTTTTATTGTATGTAGGTTGGTTCATTAATGTTAAGTAATGTTTTGACTTGAACAAAACCACTTAATGTACCATTTTTAGGTATTTGAAATGTACTGTCATTAAATTTTGTAATGTTACAATTTTTAATCTCTTTATATATATATATATATTGGTACTGTGTATTGTTTTTGTATCGTTTTGGGTTGGAGAAAAGCGCAATATAAATAAAATGTATCATTATCATCATGTGATCATATTTAGGACTTTTGCAAATAAATCTTGCTGCAGCATTTTGGACCAGTTGAAGGCGAGCGATTTGTGACTTGGAAATACCGCAATACAATGAGTTGCAGTAGTCTAAACGGGAAGTAATAAAAGCATGAACAGACATCTCTAGAGTTTTGTCAGATAGGAAGTGTTTAATTTGATACAAAAGACGGAGTTGATAGAAACTAGATCCAATTAACAAAGATATTTGTTTGTCATGCGTAGATCTGAATGCAGAGAAGCTCCTCAAATCGATGCTGGTGGTATTAAAATTATCAGTGGGGCCGAAAACTATCACCTCAGTTTTGACTTCATTTAAAGACAAAAAGTTTTGAGCAAGCCAAGATTTCTAAGCAGAGACGCATTTAGTGTGACCGGGTTGGAAAGTTTGCATTGTCAGGCCTCCAAAATGGCATTTTCGTGTAAATGAGCGGCCAAAACACATGAAAAGCTTGCAATTTTCAGTTGAAAATAATGTTGTGTAAATATATATATATATATATATTAGTGCTGTCAACGGATTCAAATATTTAATCGCATTAATGCCATAGTTAACTCGCGATTAATCGCACATTTTTATCTATTCTAAATGTCCCTTGATTTCTATTTGTCCCATCATTTTTTCTAATTTGAATGCTCTTATCAACAAGGAAAAGTGGATCAGCAATAAGTTTGTTCTTAGCTGTGGTATCCATGTTCTTCTGTCTGAAGTCATCCATTGTAGAGCTTAGATCGGGCCCAAAAAATCAAGCCCGACCCGAGCCCGTGCGCATTGTGTCCGAGCCCGGCCCGACACATTTACTGTAATTATGAGCCCGTCCCGAGCCCGATTTAAAACCGTCCATTTCTTTTTAATACGTGGGAAGTTATAACTGACGTTCTCAACTACTTTCTATGTTACTTTCTCCCGCCCGCAACATTTTTGTCCCGCTCCCGCCCGCAAATAGACTTTATTTGTAGGCTACTTCGCCTACGTGTCGCCACCATACACATCAGCATAAATGCTCCTGATCAATTATTTGTTATTAAAGCATTAACACACAAACCACTGTTATAATATAAAAGCAAGCAGGCTACTGAGTGCATGGATGACTGAATGCGCACAAAGGGCAATCCTTTAAAAATTCCTAAAAAGCTGACATCAGTTCATCGCAATCTCACACATCTCTGTTATTATCAATGAAGCAGACTGCACAATGAATCTTTCATAATATATACACTTTGTTTGTTTTAATCAGAGGATTTGCCAATCTCCAGAATCCAGCACTGAACAAAAAGTCAGTTTTGAGCAGTGAGGGGAGTCTATTTTAAATGCATCTGATTGGCCATTGTGTTTAAGAAATCAACACATGTCTGTGATTGGCTACATCGCTCAACGCTGCAAACATGTCATAAAAAGTAACTCTGGCCTGTAAATCGTTTCTATTTTGTTTTAGTTGTTCTTGTTGCTTTTCTGCAACATAAGAATAAAAATGTATTAGTTTTTATGTTTTATTCATAGATTTTTCTAGTTTGTGGGAGTCCCGAATCGTTGTATTCTCCCGTACCCGCACACACAGAGTGAGTGCATTACCGCCCGCGCTCGCACTCGGCCATCAAATCTAGTCCCGCGTTTTGTTTTGTTTCCGGTCTAGCTATCCGGTGTGATGTTGTAGTTTTTCTAACGTTACCAGTTGTTGCAACAGCATGTGAAAAAACTACAATGTTTGCTAGGCCAAAAAGAGCGTTAATCTCGCGTTAAAAAAATTGACGCCGTTAAAATGTGTTTGCGTTAACGCCGTTAATAACGCGTTAAACTGACAGCACTAATATATATATATACAGTTATATATACACTTTTATCCTGGTTTACTGTGTTCACAGAAGCACTGCGGGTGCTCGATGTGACGGTGTGTGTGAATCCTCATGTTCTGTTGTTTATGCTGCTATTTGCACATGTAAATCTACATTTTTGAGGTATTTGAATGGGTCACAGACACTTATCTTTTCTAATTACATTTAATTCTAATCTAACCTTAAAATAATGTCAGTTAACTGCTGATGACTGGTTAACAAGCATCAGCTGTCAGTCAGAAAACAAAATGTTAAATGAACATCCCTACTTCATATATTTCAACTGAATGAAGTAAAATTGTTCAGTGCAGCAAGTCAACATAACATTTTGAGATTGACCTCCAAAATCTTTACCGTGTTTTTGTGATGGCAAGAAATGTACAAAGCAGAAGAACTGGTGTCGTTCTTTACCATCCAACTGGGGACGCGAAGTTCATTTTGATTAATATAATCATTATTGACTGTATAAAGTAGTGACCTGAAATTGTTACCTTAAAGAGCTATTTCTGTTTGATTTATCCCATGAACCCTAAACGGACTGCATAACCAAGCATAGAAAGTATCTATGAAGAGAGACCGTTAAAGAAGAAAAATAATAATATGAATGATAAGAGCCTCTGCTTTTGAACTGTTGCCGTCTGTATTTTTTACCCCGTTAAAAAACAGATTCAAATGGTCTTTCCTCAAAAAATTCTAGTTATTTAAATTTTTGATAACTGATGGTTTGGTCATTCTTTTTTAATTGTATATTGTATATGTTTATCTATGCATATTGTGATCTCTGATGCCTGTATGAACACACACACACATATACATATACATATATATATATACACACAAGTTACACAGTTCCATTGTAGGCTATGGGAGTCCCCTGTTTTATAGGTAAACATCGTTCAGGTCCCCACTTGGCCAGTGTAGAGCGACAGTGCTCTGTTAGTAATATAGAAATGTGTGTGTGTGTGTGTGTGTGTGTGTCTGATGCCTGTGTAAACATTATATAATTACATATTACATATATAATATATAAACATTATATATATATTATATATATATATATAAAAGTTACATAATGAAGACAGACTTCACTGTTCACACACACACACACACAGTTCCATTGTAGGCTATGGGAGTCCCCTGTTCGATAGGTAAACATCGTTCAGGTCCCCACTTGGCCAGTGTAGAGCGACAGTGCTCTGTTAGTAATATAGAAATTAATGTGTGTGTGTACAATGGCACATAATAATGGCAAAAAAATTGTTAGGGACTGCATAACCAAGAATAGAAAGTATCTATGAAGAGAGAGCATTAAATAAGAGAAATAATAGTATGAATGATAAGAGGCGTCTTCTCGCCTCTGCTTTTGAACTGTTGCCGTCGGTATTTTTTACCCCGTTGTAGATTTAAATGGTCTTTCCTCAAGCAATATTTTTTTTGATAACTGATGGGGTCATTTTTCTTTAATTGTATACTGTATATTTTTATCTATGCATATTGTGATTTCTGATGCCTGTGTGAACACACACAGACACACACACATATATACATATATATATAATTTATATATATAATGTATATAAAAGTTACATATATACAAGTTACATAATAAAGACAGACTTCACTGTTCACACACACACACACACACAGTTCCATTGTAGGCTATGGGAGTCCCCTGTTCGATAGGTAAACATCGTTCAGGTCCCCACTTGGCCAGTGTAGAGCGACAGTGCTCTGTTAGTAATATAGAAATGTGTGTGTGTGTACAATGGCACATAACAATGGCAAAAAAATTGTTAGGGACTGCATAACCAAGAACAGAAAGTATCTATGAAGAGAGAGCATTAAATAAGAGAAATAATATTATGAATGATAAGAAGCATCTTCTCGCCTCTGCTTTTGAACTGTTGCCGTCGGTATTTTTTACCCCGTTGAATGAAAAACAGATTCAAATGGTCTTTCCTCAAAAATTGCAATTTTTTAAATTTTTGATAACTGATGGTTTGGTCATTCTTTTTTAATTGTATATTGAATATGTTTATCTGTGCATATTGTGATCTCTGATGCCTGTATTAACACATACAGGCATATATATATGTATGTTCACACAGTCATCAGAGATTACAATATGCATATCACAATATGCAATATTACACAATGAAGACAGAGTTCACTGTTCACACACACACGGTTCCATTGTAGGCTATGAAAGTCCCCACTTGGCCAGTGTAGAGCGACAGTGCTCTTTTAGTAATATAGAAATGTGTGTGTTTGTGTGTGTCTGATGCCTGTGTAAACATTATATAATTACAGATTACATATCTAATATATAAACATTATATATATATATAATATATATATATATATATATATATATAAAGTTACATAATGAAGACAGACTTCACTCTTCACACACACACACACACACACACACACACACACACACAGTTCCATTGCAGTCTATGGGAGTCCCCTGTTGGTAAGGTAGACATCGTTCAGGTCCCCACTTGGCATGTTTTTTTAAAAATAAAAAAATGCATATTTAAAGTTATATTATGAAAAAAGACCTTAAAAGAAAATTTTGTATGTCATTTTTGTTTCTTCAAAATGACTAGAAACACTAGTCCCCTCTTGGCCAGTGTAGAGCGATAGTCCCCTGTTAGTAATATAGACGTGTATGTGTGTGTGTGTGTGTGTGTGTGTGTGTGTAATTTCATATCCTAACGTGTTGAATTGTTCTAATCCAATACAAAAGAATAAAATCAAGTCCCACTAAATTATTAGCATTATTACATTACAATAAAATGTCACAGTATAGACATTATACATGCCATGCTGTCTTTAAAGTATTTATTGGAGACACAGGTAAAAACATGTTGGTGTAGGAGCAGGAATACAGCAAAATAATTTCTAACCTGTAGAAGCAGATGATACTTCAGAACTCTCTGCATCGGAACAACTAGCAGATCTCTCAGAGTAAACTTCCCATTGTTGGCTCGTTTGGAACATAACTGAAACCAATGAAAGGAACATATTATTAAAAGAAAATGTTCTGAAATGTTTTGTACTATTTTACCACCGGGTGGCAGTGTCTAGCAGCAAATAAATTCTACGAGTTCAGTTTTGGTAGTGAAAAATAAAAACTACTTTCATAAATCATTTCATGACAGATTCATTTCTTCCCACCATGCTGTACAAAGGCTTTAGATTATGTCACTTACTGAGTGTTAGATACAGCCAGATAATTTTAAGTTATAAGATAATAACAAAGATTTGTGCTATGGTATTCATGGGAAGTGCCATGGAGATGTTTCATGAACACAGTCTGGCAATACCTTACCTCTAACATCTGCCGGACGTCCTCTCTGTTCTTACAGATCTCATCCAAACACGCAATGGCTGTTTCTACGTGACTGCAGTATTTCCCATACAGGACTAATCTATCACACAGGAAAACAGACATGTGTGAGAAGAGGAAGCAGGGTTTCATTTCTTAAACAGCTAAAGAGAATAAACTGATCACCTTTCTTTGTAGTTTATAAAGATCTGGTGCAGGTTACTGGCGTTATGCATAAGCACTGAATCCTGAATCTCCTTCAGAAGACTTGTGTGCACTTTCACAAGATCCTGTTGGAATATAGAACAAGAAAATACAGTATGGGGCGATGACACACATATTCAAGCTCAAATCTGTTCTCCATTAGAGAAGGTTTTGTGACTCACTGGTATGTTGATGAACACTTTTTCAATATCCACACCAGACAGCGACTGTCCCAGAGGCTTCATAAAGAACTGAAAATAATAATGAAATATAAAGATCAAGAAGCTTATGTGGGCAACGCTATAATACACAATAAATATATATTGCAATATAATGAATATTTGACCCATCATGGAAATTTACCATCGTTGTATTATACTGTAGTAACTACAATGGAAATGTTGTATATTCATAGTAAGATTTTAAATAAATAAAAACAATAACAATAAAACTATATTGCAATATAATGACTATTTGAACCATTGTGGAAATGTACCATGGTTTTACTATATTAAATATAACAGAAATGTGTATTTTCATACTAAGATTTAAAATAATTGGAAATTTACCATGATTTTATTATACTGCAGTAACTACAATGGAGATGTCGTATATTCATTCAAAGATTTAAAAATCAATCAATCAATCAATCAATCAAATAATCAATAAAAAAACAGTATATTGGAACTTAATGATTCTTTGAATCAATGTGGAAATTTATATTGGTTTTATTATAGTAACTACAACTGAAATGTGTATTTTTATATATAAGACGTAAAATAAATTAAATTGAATAAATGGAATGAAAACCATGGTTAAAAAAAACAATTCTAATGATAAATAACATTTAAAAACAAACGTTTTACTATAGTTTATAAGATCAATAGTTTAAAAAATGTGTTTAGGCTACTATTTTCAATAGTTCAAAAGCATAGGTTATTTTCAGTTTTTTTCTGTCATTGTATTTTCTACAGTAAATAAATAATAATAAGGATAATAACATTTTCTAATAAATAAAACTCTTTTTTATTTAAACTATGTTAGAATTAGTTATAGTTTATAAATGTGTTACATTGACCTAAACATGGTAAAAAAAAAAAAAAATCATTCATTGTTTTACCTGCAGTTACTATGGTCTTAATAAAAATACCAAAGCTAATAATGCGTTCCATTTCATTTAGCAGACACTTGGCAGATGTCATGGATCTGACTGTGCTCACTTTCTCTATGGAGTCCAGCGTCTCTGTGTATTTCTCCTCGGTCTGTTTGATTTCCATTAGACAGCAGCTCCTGATGTCCGTCTCGGCCTGTTTCTGTAACAAGCAGCAAGAGAGAGAGACAGAGGGCATTTTATGACTCGCAGACCTAAACATGTTTACTTGTAAAACCATTTGTGTTAGCTCACCTGTGGTTGTACCAACTCGACCTTCATCAGGTCTTCATACACCTCTCCACCCTCATCATCATCATACACACAGTCGTAGAGATCTTCCTCATCTTCAACACCATTTTCACTGAGACACACAGACCATCAACATTCAGTGATTCTCCAAAGGGTTTAGTTTGGTACATAAACTTTTTGGCTGCAAACCAAGCATAGAGATAAAGATGGCCGATGGACAGCACAAAGAGGACAGCACAATGTGTTCAAATGCTTCAGCATGTCCGATGTATGAAGAAAAAGACCTCTTCTCGCAATTGCTCATGAGGGGTTTAAAACGATAATGTTTCCCTCGCCTAAATTAAACACATGTTTTCAGTTACAGCAAAAGAGACATTATAGCTGAGTCAGGCCTTAAAATCACTCAGATATGTTCTCCAGATGGGCACAAAAGAGAGAGAAGCTGTGTTGATATCTTTTCCTAACCATGTCTGTAGTTTGAATCTATTACGAAACGCCTTCAAGGAAAAGTCTCTTTCTGACAGGGACAAAATCGTACTGGCACATCGCCCTCCAGGGAAAAGCAAACACGTTTCATATGAACAAACCATCACATGAGGAAAACAACCCTCTGCTAGAGGGCCTCGTGTGTGAAACAGATGTGATGAGGTGGAGCCAAAACATAGTGACAGCAACATCAATATTTGCTACGCATAATATCAAATCCTCAAGCATGTCATATGAGGAGAGCAGACGTTTCTGCTGAGGCTTCGTGTCGCCAACAACAGCCTGACAGACTACGGCACCGTTAGCTGTGATGATATCATTAACTAAAACTAAAACATTTTTTATAAAAAACTAAAATCCCATACATAGTTACGGTAACAACTGAATATAATTTAACAGTGTCACCATCTGACAAATCTGACATTTAAAGACTATATACAGTATGGAAGCTTATTTCCACCAGTGAATAAAAAAATAACAAAATGTAATTATGTCTTTATATCTCACAATTCAGACTTTATAACTCGCAATTGCAGGTTTATATCTCACAATTCTGAGAAAAAAGTCAGAATTGCTAATTATAATCTTAGAATTGATAGTTAATATCTCACAATGTCGCAATCCTTAATTTATATCTAGCAATTCTGACTTTATTTCTTGCAATTTTGACTTTATTTTGTGAGATATAAACTAGGAATTGAGAGAAAAATTTCAGAATTGTAAGATTCTTTTTTTCTCTGAATTTTGAGATATAAACTCACAATTGCAAGTTATAAAGTCCGAATTGTGAGATATAAACACAATTATGAGAAAAAGTCATAATTTTGGTCATAAAAAAAACTTTTTTTTATTCCATTGTGGAAAAAAGCTTCCATAATTATACATGATAAAGAGCCTAACTAAAAAAACAACACTTAGTAAACGTTGCCAAAAGTCATACTTTACACATGTGTATCTGAGGATATCTATAGGAGGACAGTATGTGTGTGGCACACATTATGCCATGACTCAACATGTTAACATCAACCTAAAGTACTCCTGTGCTCCAACCTGAGGCTCCTATATGTCTCCTAACCGTACAGTGAGCTGAAGGTTAAAATATCATCTTGTTTCTGCAGAGGAAGACAAGCAGTGTAAGCAAAAAAATGACTCACTCTATCAGATCCTCTAGATGGTTATAGATGTCTTCATCCTCAACACTCTCTTCTGTGGGAAATGGCCTAGAATAGAAAGAGAGAGAGAACGTATGCATTTTCATTTCCACACGTAAAATATTTTTCGTATTTTTCATTGCTTCTTATTTGTTAATGTACTGTACCTTATTCCAGTCTGCTGTGCAATGTGTGTATGAGAGAGTTTGGAAAGTGTGTCCATAACCTAAGAGAAAAAGATAAGAAAAATACTTATTTATTAAGTAAGGGATAATATACAAACAGACGGTCATTATAACATCTACTCTACTACTTCAAAAACATGAAATATTGATTTGAGCTTAAATATTTTTTTTACACGAGAGGAAAGTTTAGGGGTCATTTAACCAGTGTTTGACCAATCCAAATTAAGCCGTGTGTGTGTGTGTGTGTGTGTGTGTGTGTGTGTGTGTGTGTGTGTGTGTGTGTGTGTGTGTGTGTGTGTGTGTGTGTGTGTGTGTTGGTTTATGTGATTTATGAGGACACTAATTTGTATAATGACATGTGTATTACACTGGTATTACAACTTATAGGAGGTTTATGAGGACATTTCAAAAGTCCTCGTAATTCAAATAGCTTAAAAAACATAAAAAACAATGTTTTATTAAAAATGTAAAAATGCAGAATGTCTCCTGTGATGGGTAGGTTTAGGGATAGGGGCTGGGTAAGGGGATAGAATATACAGTTTGTACAGTATAAAAACCATTACGCCTATGGAGAGTCCTCATAATGCTGTTGCACCAACATGTGTGTGTGTGTGTGTGTGTTTATATGCATTAATGTGAACAGGCCTTTTATTATAAAAAACCCTGTCAAGTATTATATAATGAAATATGTTTGTAAATGTTAATTGTGAAAGATAGTGTTACCTACAAAGAACACATAATCTTCCAAACAGAAATAACAGCACCGTGACATTAGTACCAGTAGGGGTCAGTGTGCATCAACATTTCAATGCCGTTCAGGTTTACATGCACAATCAGCCTCTGACATGAAAAGTATGAAAGATTCATCATAATCTTTTTGTGCTCTACACGTTCACCAAGAGTGTTCACCTCTCTGATCTTCCACAGACCTGCTTATGAGCGCTGAATAATCAACACTTCAATGCCAGATTTTACAGTCAGTTCATGAACAATTTTTGCATGGATGTTCATTCAAATGCAAACAAACACAAACATGGTCAAACAAATATATGAAAAATTAATTAATACTAAAATGTACGTAAAAAAAAAAAAAAAAAACGTATAATTTCCAGATGTATTTTAAGGAGATTTCAATTTCTATGATGAACATGTGTGGTTTGAGCATTCGAACCCGTAGCGCCTGGGGAAGATGTGTTCAGAAATCAATTGCAATCACACCGGCTCAGCTGAACTCTGCTGTGTGCATGAACTGAATTACATCATGAATACAGAACACATACCGAGTCAAGCAACTGTTAATCCATGCACGCTACTCTGACCGCTTTTACTGAGAGAAAGAGAGAGAAAGATCCTGTCTAAGATTCAGTCTTGCAAAGAGATCTGATCCAATGCTTTTGATCTTATGTGCAACCAGTCTGACATGCTGAAGGGAAATAGTTCATCTGCATTGCTGGAGGTAGAACGCTTCAGTCAGTTTGGCCTTTTGTGAATCAATGTGTTGGGTTAGCAATTTTTGTGGGCAACCTACAAACCTTGATGTTAGGACTTGCGCTAAGAAATGATATTGTCAATGTTTTAAAGGTTCTAAACCTGTATGATTTTCTTTCTTCGTTGGAACACAAAAGGAGAAGTTTAACAGAAACTGTTCTTTTCTTTAGAATGAAAGTGAATATTGAGTTGGTGACAAACTTTCAAGCTAAAAAAAAAAGACAAAAAGTAACATAAAAGTCCATAAGACTATTAAAACTATATTATAAGTCTTCTGAAATCATGCAATAGCTTTTAAGTCTTATGGACTATACTTTAATGGTTTTTAAAAAACGTAATTTCTTGTTATTTTTGGTGAATGGCGGCCTGGTCACCATTCGCTTTCATTGCATGAAAAAGAGCAGCACGAACATCCTGTCTAACATTTCTTTTTGTGTTTACGTGGGTACAAATCGTACAGGATTGGAACAATTAAATGATAAATGTGATTTTCTTCAAAAAGAAACTTGATTTTCTGTAACCTCACTAACCCAAAAGTACACGTTGGCGGAGTATGAAGCAGGCTGTCTATGTGTTGCTTATACCATACGCTGCGTTTGGGAAATCTCAGCTGGGATTTCCACCCTCCCACCCTCATATCAGCACCTCGCTATATTGTAATACTTCAAAACGGAAGTGTCACAGTAAGTTCCACCTAGTTTGGTAGTAAACATGCTGCAAATGTAGTGTTTTATGTAATGTTCAGACACATCAGCGCTGATAAAAGACACACATGCAAATACAGGAAATTATAATACAGTTAAAAGAGATGAATGGTTTGTCTGGCTTCCTGTTCAGGCGAGGAGCTGTACACTACGGCTCAGACAAATGGTGTTCATTCTGTACAGGGATGTCTCTCATAAAAACCGGCACAGCACAGAACAGGAAGACAAAAAATGGAGCTGGTGCAAACTAAGCAAAGGTTACTTTCACTTTCAAAAGGTAACAGACCATCAGGCCATGTCTCGTCATTGCAAAAGTAGCACAAAAAAACCTTTCTGAGTGTTCTAGGGAAAATTGAGTGCATGACATGATGCATTTAAAAAAGGGAAGGTGCATTGAGAGTTAAAGACAACTGGAAAAAGATTTACAAAACAGAAAGAAAAGCCCCTTTATTTCCAGGATCTGATTGCGTCGTAAGGGCTTGCATAACATGTTGAAGGAGAGGATAGGGTGTAAACCGCCTGTAACAGGTGGCGTGCTTAGCCCCTGTTAACACCGCAAACGTGAGTTGGGTGAATCCATGACCTTAGACTGTTTCCTAAGGATTCCAACAACAATGGGAAAGTTTCTCTCTCTATGAATGTTGAGAGGCTCGTCTCTGAAGAAGAATCGTTTCTGATTCTCCAAAAAAGCGTGCAGAGATGAAAGTTTGCAGGTTGGTTTGTAGATGCATATTCACAAGTTACAGCCATAAGATTTCGGTATGACTCTTAAGTGTCATGCTCAGTGAATCTGCTCAAGTCTAGTTTCAAATTCTAAAACAACATTGAAGCCTTTCTCCTATTCATAATTTAATACATAAAAAGAACAGATTGCGCAAGAACAGTGAAATGAGAAAAAATAAGGCATTTTTTACAGAACTTTTAAATTTTCAGGCCAAATCAGCTCATGATTTGTCTGAAAACAACTAAATAATATAATATATAACATAACATAATAATAGATTAAAAATCAGTTATAAATATAAAGATAATATAACAAATATATTTTTGTTTGTATTATCTATACACGCATTATATTGTATACATGTAATTAATTTATTTATATATAAATATAGTAATAAAATATACTAATTGATGAGATTTATACTTGGTTTTAATAAACAGAACATTAATTACATAATTAATGTAAAGATACAAAATTAGAATTTAATTTGGTTTCTCTTTTTTGATGTAATGTTTTTTAACCCGGAAAATGTGACAACATTATGTCCTGGGACATGAATTTACATTTGATTTATTAAAAACAAAAACATTAAAAAAAAAACTGTGAGGACTTTGCCTCCTCATTTCAGAACACCACTGCACGCCCCTGATATATAATAGTTGGAAAATAGTTATTGGAAAATCTTCCTCACAATGCCTCACAATTTGCTGATGCAAGTTAAACAGAGTGAACTTAAAAGTTTAAGAACATTTCAACTGTAATACCGCACATTAAGCAAATGCAGTCTCTGCTGTAGAATCACCGGCACCAGGTCCAGGGACTTCCAGGGAGATCCATCTGATTAAAACTTACACACATCAGCCTCTTTTTCCATGTCGACATTAGAAAGCCTAAATGTTATGTTATTATATTAGGACATTATTCGGGACATGTCTAAATACAGTTTGATTTGTGTGACTGTTATTTTAAAAATTTAATAAACATCTATTTAAAACAAAGTTAGTATGTTTAAAACTAGCTAGTATTTCATTTCAAATGCAAATTTTACCCTATTTGTGGAAAGTGCCACCCATATCATCTCCCATCTATAATCAAACTGCAAGAGCATGGTTCCTGTCTGTCTCATCTTGTCTTTATCTGTCTCACTCTATCCGCTGCCCTTTAATGTCTCAAGTACAGAGCATGACAGATAAAGTCATCAGATAGATGGCATCAACTGTCCACATACAAGGTCATTGGCCAGATCTATTTAAATACACGTATACCAACGCAGGTGTACACGCACACACCGGATTCACAAGTACAAACGGTTTCATATTTACTAGACAGTCAAATAATATGCAAATATTACAAAAGTTTAACTTCTTAGCTAAAAAGCATAAGAAGCATCCACACATGGACATCTGAGTGAGCATAAAACAGGCACTGGGAAGAAAAAGCTTTACTTGGATGCTTTACTTACAACAGAGCAGTGATACAATTAATATACAAACATTCTTAAGTAACAAACAGACAAACGTATACTGTTTATTTGCAATAAATAAAAGACTAAAAGAAAGAGACCTGCATAACGATGTTCTGTCTCTTTACAGTTTGTGATGTAGTTTTATATGATTAGCCTCATTTACAGAATGCATTTTATAAGCATAATAATATAGTATAGTAATTGTGACTTTACAGAGGCTTGAAATGTTATATATGATATATTCTCTGCTTTTCCTCATTAATATTTACCACAACCGGTTTCTATATTCACCATGTTGCAGGACAAGTATCTGATTTCATAATCCAGTCCAATACTGTCACAATTCAATAACAACATCATAAGCCGATACCTCACTGCATTCTGATTCATAATAAAACCATACATAACATAACGAAGGTCTTTAAATGTTTTACATTTCAAACTTAGTCTTGTTGTTTGGTACTTTGTGTTTGTATTAATTTACAGTACACCAAATTATTGTATTAATGATGTAAAATTATGTATTAAAGCCTTTCATAACGGTTTTGTCTTTCACATAAAACACAGGCCACAGAGAAAGTTAACATGCATATTTTAAACTAGTCTCCAAAACTCACATCAATTTGACTAAAAATGTCTAATCCAAATTGATATTCTCCATAATAATGCTGTACTGTAATTTTGCACTCGGTAAGAGTGAATGTTTAATTATCAGCCTCAATCAGACATCAAAATCCCCCAGAAGCCTTTGTGGTCTATTTCTGTGCCTCTGTCTAAAAGCAGACAAGCGTTGTCTCGTATAGACCATTACGGCTGGTAGACATTAATATCCACTCTCTTATCTCTCCCTCTTTGTGGCTTTCCAGCAGGCACGTTCCTGAAGCATTCCTTACTTTCAGATTCCAGATCGGTGATTATGGATCACTGGAGATTAATATAATGTCATTCACAGATCTCAGAGGACATGTGACTGACATTGGTACAGAAGCTGTTTAATGGGTCCCATGACTGTCAAGGTCATATCTAACATGACAATGAAATTAATTTTTAATTCAGTTACATTTTTTCCATTTTTATGCAGATTAATTATTCATTTTACTCATCTGTGCTCTTATGGATATACCCTTTAATTAAAGCAGAGCTCAGAAACAGTAATAATGCCTTGTAAATAAAACCACAGCCATGAAAGCAAGTGTAGGTAGAATACACTTACAGATGTGTTAACCTGAAGAATGACATGATCAGCCAGAATGAGATGACTGAAAATTAACAGCTTCCATTTGCATATGGCTCTTATTTAGAAGGCGGGACTTATTCCGCCATATTGAGCGCTGCTCTGTTCCCCATTCAAAACAATGCGAGTGATGCGTCTTGTGGAATTCTAAAGTCTTTGGTTTAACTCCCGGGCTGCATCTGAAATTGCATACTCTCTTGAGTAGGTACTTATTTTGAATATAGTATAAGTGTGTGTAATATGAATGTAATCTGTAGTACAACATTGGCCATGTTGACATTATAATGTGACATACTGTACCAGCATCAGTTGCGTCGCTTCACTGCCATTCACAAATCCTCTCCCGTGGCCTCATGGGACAGTAAAGTGTTCATCGTATGCATTTGCACACTTCAATATCTCACCAGAAGTAGGTCATCCGGGTACTTTTTTTCCTATTCTTTTATGAGTACTGTGAATTCAGACTTATTTTTTCACATACTGTTTTTCAACTAGGCTACTATATAGTAGGGAAGTATGACATTTCGGGTGCAGCCAATGGCTTCTTTTGAACCTTTTTTTATTTCAGTGAACCAGTTGATCCAGTTCAGACATTGGACTGAACAAATGATTCACAAATCTGACTGATATGTTCACAAAGGATTTTTTTTTACTTTTTGTTCCACAGAAGAAATAAAAATGGTTGTCTGCTTTTTCATTCTGATACTATACCCAACAGTTCAGAATAGAACATCTGCAGATCGATTCTTTAGCAGGATAAAAACATAAACTTCATGAACAGGATGAAATTTACTTTCTGGCCTTTACAACTGTGTTTGCAGTATCACCATTTTTGGCAAGTCCATCCTAAACTCTACGCCAATGTTCTAGGAGGTGAAAACAACACTGCACAGACAGAACCGGTGCTCACGTGGCAACATATTCACAACAAGTCTTGAGTAATATTTCGCTGAAAACCCCAACACTAACACTGATCTGAGCCAGGTGGATCCGATTTGAGAGGAAACAGCTGCTATTATGACCTACATAATAATCTCAGCTCATTGCTGTCTTTGTTTTTATGAAAAATTATAATTTCCTTGTAATGTGAATAGATATAATTTAAACAGTACACTATTATATGAGACAGTATATAATAGGGAACCTCATGAACCCAAGATCTTTATCACAATATGAAAATGATAACTTATCAACAGCATTTTCTGCATTTCTGTTTCTCAACCAAATGAAACTCCACACAGCTTCTCCCGCACCCACACACTGCCCACACAGCTCTGAGGCATCATCCTTTAGGAACAAAGTAGGACCATTACCTATTTAAGTATGCAGAGCAAGTGGAATTTCAACTGAATATCGTGATGACGAGGTGGAATCATAACAGTGGTGTACAATCTGTCATGTTTTCACTTCTGTTTTGATGACATCACTATGCTTTCAATAAACATTAGTTCTAAACTTCTTCAGCCAGTGTGAATTACTGGTCCACAGTCGCTGACTGACATCTATGCCTCGAATAATAAGCATGTTTTATATGCAATTGATTAAAAAAAGCAATGAACACATTGGGCTGATTATCAAACCCAAATAATAGCATAAACAAGAGCCCATAAACAAGAGTTTTGCAAAGCATATTAATGAATATTTACATTCATAAATGATTGGTTGAATAAATTATTCAATTAGCCTACTCATTTATAACTAGTTTCGATCCTGAATGAATCGCCGTTTTTTACAATTCGGTTGAATAAATGATTCAATGAAAGTTGATTTTACTATTTCTTGTAATTTACACTATAGTGTATATTTAATAAGTATTTATTAAATATTACTGACAACTTACTGTAGAAGCCTATGAAATGTATACGAATCCACAAACATTCTTACACATTATGATTATGTCCTGCCCCTCAACACATAAACAATACAGTGTGGCTGAAGTTCCCTCTGTGACATATTTATGATGAAGTTATGCTAAAATATTGCGTGGATGTATTATCATCCATGTACTGTGGACTCAAAACAGCTCCTAAAAATCTGTTCCTGGCTGCATTTCAGACGAGTGCTTAAGACCCTCACGAAAATCTTACTGAAGGCCTTGGGAGGACATCTTTTCTAAAATACACGGCTTTGAGCTTCGCTGGAGCTGACTGGGATCCAAAACAGATGGCTTGAGGCTGTGCTGGAATCAAAAAAATATCAAATCTGCAAGCAAAAATAATTGGTCTAAAAATGACACCTTCAGTATAAAGTCTCGCAATGCCACGCTTCCAAGGATCAAACAGCTTATAACGGCTTCAAGCGCGATTCAGCTTTTGTGTTTTCGCACCAAGCGCCCACTAGAGATTGAAAAAAAATCGGTCTTTGCGGCCCACTTTGAAGAGATATGCAGCTTGAACATGATGTGTAAATAGGACACTAAGGTGGTACAGAGTTTGATGTTTGCAGTTCTTTACACAGGACCCTTAGTGGTTATGATGGGAGGGTTAAACGCGCTCTGCAAAAAGCCCCATCTGTGATGGCACTGACCACAGCAAGGAACCATGCACACCAAAACACACACCTGCTTTTTATCTTCTCAGTGAGAAACATTGTAGAGGAAGCAAGCAGCTTTAGCAGTTGTTTTGATTTTCAATACATTTCAGGAAATGTATGACAATTTAGATAGTTCCTCAAAATATGCCATGGCACAATGATCTAAAAGCTTTGTTCCAAAACCTGCGTAACCAGTGTTATTAAGTATCAGTGACATACTATTATCATTTTTTTTTTATTTAACATTTTATTTTCATTTTAGTTCAAGTTTTAGTATTTTTGTCATTTTTTATTCTTTCTTTTATTTTTTATTTTATTTTTTATTACATCAAGTTAAACTAAATACATTTTTTAAATGTTGCTTTGGTAACTAGCTGAAATAAAATAAGTTAATTTTATTGTTTTTTTTATTTTATGTTATCTTATTTTATTTCAGTTAATGTTTATTTCATTTAAATTATCATTTTTTTATGGTTTTAGTTTTAGTTTACTTATAACCCTGATCCTAATCAATTATTGCTGTAATTGAACCTCAAATATGACCAATTTCAAACACAAAAGCAGCAGCTCTGCATGCCTCACTGACATACTTTACAGGGTTCACAATTTCAATACTGTTAGCATGTTGCAAAGTGACAGTAACCCAATGTACTTTTTTTGAGAGCCCAGTTCTCCCAATGACTTCAGATGTGTTCAAGGGTCTTGGTCTCAGGAAGGGTTTGGTGTCTACACACACACTTCGTCTAAACACACACCCCATCCCCCTCCATCATGGGGCCCCATGAGTCGTCCACAGGAAGCGTGAGTAAGCTCGCAACTCAACCTTCAGGGAATGCCACGTAGTAGTAAGAGGTCGACGAGTTAGGAAAGAGGAAGTGTGAATGCTTTCCAGCAGTTTACAGCTCTCTGCTCAAGGGCATGTGACTCTGTGACTGGGGTTAGAAAGCCAAGCAGACAGAAACACAGACAGACAGACACAGAGAGAGAGAGACACACAACCTGGGATCAGCTTCTGCCAGAAGCCTGATGTATGGAAGTAAAATAATGCCAAATGTTTTTGAAACAAAAAGCCTGTTGAATTGCACAACTTGAAAAAATAGGCATTGCATTAACCATGCGAAATAAAATGAACCGAAAATTGCCTGTTGAATATTATAGGTTGTATTTTTAAACAGTTTGAATATTTTGGAAGTGAAATATGAAAGGTGAATATGGATTAGTTAATTTTTAATAATGAAAATGTGTTTGAAAAGTTTTGAACTGAAATATTCACAGCTTAAATATTCAACCATGTCGAATTTGAGCCAATAAAAAATGCAAGTCCTAAAAATACAATGCATTAAAATGCAAGCATATAATGCAATGCAAAAAAAAATTAAGTAGTGCAATTCAACAGGCTTTTTGTTTCAAAAAACATTTGCCATTATTTTACTTCCATACTGATGAAACCCCTGAATGTAATCATCGACTCCTGACATTTAAATCTTCTGCATACATAAGTGTGCACATGTCACACAGGTATATACAACTAGACTACAAGTCCAACAACAATCTCAATAAGGGATACAATATAATAACATAGCTCGAGGAATTGGAAAACTGCTAGAATTCGCCTCTGCTCAGTTCGGTGAGAGCATGGGTATCATCAATGCGTGTCCTCGAGGACAGTCAGAGCACTTGACACACACGCCTCCATATGTGTGTGGTGTGTGTTCTCATTCTGAGAGCCTAACACTTCACATCACCACACACTCTTGAATAATAGCAGATGTCAGGTGCTGTAGTTCCTCTCATAGAGCTCTGACACATTCCGACATTGTAGCCCTCAGGCCTGAACTGCTTCTAACACTCGACAAAACGATGATTCCTGGATACTATCATTCAGCGTAACGTGTCTTACATTCTGTAGAGATTACATGGCTTGAATAAAACCTATTTCCAATACAGTTTGCTGTTAGCATATGTTGCTACGCTAATATGTTACTCTAAACTGTATTAGTCTATTTTAATTAGATGGAACAAGTTGTTTTATACTCATTTATACAGCATTGATATCTCCATTTCTCAGGTTTTTCACAGCAAGGAAATGTTCAATTTTTGGAGCATCCTACACATCAAAAATGTGCCTATGTAGCCTAAACATGCTGTCTAGGTAGGCAGCTCACTAGGTATTTACAGGCCGACCACAACGAACCCCTTCAAATTATTTTCTACAACAACAACCACTCTGCATCCATTATTGAAAAACCTTGTCACTCGATACTCGATAAGCTACACACATCCGCTCATGAACAAGAGCCTTGAAGGGCACTTCACCCTCTATGTATGTATGTCTGCATATTTATAGGCTTACTTGTTCATTCAATGTCCATAATAGAGTGACTAAAAGTAGTAAAGACAGAGACAAATAAAGAGAGAGGCAAGCTGGCAAAGTGAGAGCAGCTATTGATTATAGTTTTTCTACTTAGTGGGAGTGATATATTTAACTATGGAAATCTAATAGCAGTACAGATGCTCACTTTGTCTCTTACTCAACATTTTTTATATTGCAAAGCATGTGTGGTTTTCTTGTCTTCTGTTCTTCTTCTATCTTCTCCAAAGCCCACAAGCATTCGACATATGTACAAACACACAGATCTGATCATTTACAGTGCTAAATAGGATCTATCTTCAACTCAGCAACAGTCACAGTTTAAGAAATGACATTTTCAAGAACACACAAGATTTACTGGTGACTAATTTCGACACAATTCCTCAGGAAATTCTGTGACTTTACCACTTCAGCTCAAGGTTCACCGAACTAACTGACATTAAGGAGAACTTCACCCATCTGTTCCAACTTGCAAAGTCAGCCTGTGTGCACAGAAAATGCACAAGCAAATACGTCATATTTGAACTTATTTCCATTGATTTGTCAGCAGTATGTGGCTCAGAATAGAACAGAAGTGCTGATGATGGGATCACTGATTTCAATAACATCATGGGATATGTCACATAAAGCCTGTATGCAAAGTTCTCAGTTATGACATCAAATGTAAGTGCCTAAAACAGCTGCTTGTTTAACCATGGGTTGCATTTAGTGTTGTTATATAATATGGGTAATATAATATTATATATATTCAGGGTTATTAACTAAAACTAAAACTAGTAAAGTCCTTTTTGTTCATTGAAATAAAGCTGAAATAAAATTAAATACAAATACTAGAAGAAAGTATAAATACTAGAAGAAAAATGATAAATGTTGCATTGGCAAATAACTGGTTAAGGACTAAAATGACTATCTGAAATAAAAGTAAAAGTAAATACCTTTAAAAAAAACTTCAATAGGACTATTTATCTAGGACTAAAATCAAAGGGAAAATATAAAAATAAAAATGTAATAAAAACTATAGTAAGAAACACTATAGCTGCATTAGAATTTCTGTGTGCAATAGAGCATTTAATGAAAAAAAAGATAGGTCTAGTGAATTGTTCACAATAATATGCATGTATTAAAAAAATAAGGTCAAATTTTCCCCATGATGCTCCAGGGGGACTTTCCATGAAATGCACCTGCTAAATAGTACTTAACTTGCAACAAATCCATTTCATATAATTGAAATAATAAGTCCTAATTAGCCATTTAGCAAAGAGAGATTACGTTTCTGCTCTGATTGGAGGATAAGAATCAGTGGATGAATAGATGAGACAGATGGATAAATGAGAAAGGAGGAGGTTTATTAATGGAATGATTTAGTTGAGCTGTCACTGTGGCTGTAAACATACAGACAAACATCGATCAAGGTTACAGCCCTGCAGCGCAAAAGCTTATTACTGGAGATCAATCGTTACGATCTATCAGTCAGTGAGAAAACACGGCATCACACCAGGCAACCCCGACAGCACAAAGATGGAAAAAAAAAAAAGTTAGATTTAAAAGAAAACAAAAAAATGTGAGATAATTTTAAGTGGAGATCTATTTAAATTTCAGTGAATATTCTGATTCGCTCATGCAAACTTGATACAGATTTAATAAAACTGCTTGCTTACTATGATAAACCGTTTCCTTACAGTATGTACTCATTTATTTAATACATAATATATGTATCTTAATTAATAAATTAAAATATATTTACATTTATATATTTACAAAAACATTTAATGAAAAATACATTAAAAATGTTAATGAATAAATATATTAACCTTTTTGTTTCTGTAATTTTAGAAGCTATTTTACAGTGACCTACTATATCTATGTTACTTTATTCCAAACTTCATTTCCAACAATATTTGGGCTACACTTTTGATATAACAAGTGTTGGCAGATTTGCCCATAGCGAGTGTCAGAAGAATGAGACAGATGTTTTGTCATTGGTGATGTCTTACAGTGTCTAAATGTGTGTGTGAAGACTTTTCCCCTTCTGTGCTTATGAATACACACACAGAGACAATATGAGATAAGAGAATCAACAGATGTGCATGTACGGGATGCAGCTGTGGACAAGATCAGATGACATAGGCTCTATTACATGTCTGATAGTGAACTCAATTGTGTCAAACCATCTAAACATTTCATATCAGGGTCAAGTGTACATGCACAACAAAGACATTTCTTTGCCAAAAGACACATTAGCTCTAACTTCAGCTTTGCAAAAAGCTTTTGGAAACATTCAGTTTAACTTTGAAGCCACATCTAAATGGCCGATGTCACTCCATTAGCCTTCTGCAATGAATCCAGACAGCAAGGGTTGCAATTTATGGTCCAGCAAGCACTTTCAAAAAATGATCATTATAAATAAAGAGTTTTGTCCTTTCCCATCTTATTTAAAGGCCCACTGAAGTGCCATGGAACGCGCAGCTTTGTATGATGTGTTGACGTAATTTCCACTGAAACAGGAAGCTAAGGCAAGACATTGAATGGCTCCTCCCCCTTTTCAAATAGCCAATAGCGTTTAGTTTACCTCACAGACTGCCATTCGTACTTGATGATACGTTGGAATAAATAGTAGAGGTTTGAATACATTCTAGCCATTTAATTCTTAACCATCATGCAGTTGGAAAATGGAATAAAACTCGAGCGTTTGTGCAACCGAACACACATCTCCAACCCATAT
Source organism: Meda fulgida (assembly GCA_030578275.1). Classification (NCBI taxonomy): domain Eukaryota; kingdom Metazoa; phylum Chordata; class Actinopteri; order Cypriniformes; family Leuciscidae; genus Meda; species Meda fulgida. The sequence continues at coordinate 6,878,983 of CM060639.1, read as the reverse complement.
TGCTCTGTGACATGTCAACACCGGTTGCTATTTATAGCATAGGGGGCGGGACGCTTTAGATTCTAGAGAGCATTTGATTGGACAGAAGATGTGGTGAGAATCTGAAGTCCGCGGTGATGTCATAAAAATCTGTGATCCATTTTAGCGGAAGTGAGACACTAAGTTTGAATGCTTATATCTCCTAAATGCGAATTTAGTCATTGTTCTGGAAAACACCAGCTTATTAATAACCTTAAGGCTAACATATTCATACTAAAAGCTAAAAAAACATACATTTTGATTTCAGGGGGCCTTTAACAAAATCAGCTACAGTAAAACTGATGGCATGCTGTTTACATGTTTACTTCCCTGAGGAGAAATATTACATGATCTCTCACAATATCACACAACACTCATTTAATGCAGCAGGTGTGAGAGAACTGAGAGGTCGCTGAGTTTGCATTAGGAGACCCTTTGGGGTTTAGGGGCCCTTGACTATATTGATCAATATCTAGTGCAGTAACAAGCCTAGAGCAAAACATCTGCTAGGGCAAATATGCTCACTAATACACAATAATAATGCTCAGTTAAAACTAGACACAGTTACGCCCACATACAGTCAATCCAACAAGCATGCAAACTAATTTTGAAGATGTAATACATTCTAGACAATCGTGCCACATCCCCTGCCATCATTCACTGATAACATTCTGAAGAGTGGACTAAATAAGAAGCAGGATGAGACACAGACACTCTATTTATTACAGCACACAGCCAACAAAGAGCAATCAACGGTGACACACAAAAAAACATAGCCAACGCACAGGCTATGTCAGGAAAATCAAACACAACCCTGCTGTCTTTACCACAACTGTGACCGAGGCTGAAGCTACACCATAAACTGTGACGGAAAACTGTGGCACAAGAAAAATTTTAATCGTGCCACTATGATGATGCTTGGAAACAGAACAAGCAAATATGTCAGTGCACTGTGGGACAAGCGCAAAATGATTGTGTAACTACGTGTTTCAAACAAGAGTTGAAAGTGAAATTGTATCTTACCTTTCCAAAATCTCGAACGTCAAACAAATCGAAAGCCTCAAACAGCTCGCTCTTCTTCATCCCGAATCTCTCTGAGCAGGCTTGCAAAAATGTCCTGATGTTCTTCAAGCAGAGAAACTAGACAGAAATGAAAGGCATGTTATATTAAAGAGGCATATTTAATATTTAAATTACCTTTGATGTTAATATTGGTTTTGAAGTACCATTTTGTATTAACATCTGATGAAGTGCTTTTCTCACAAGCCTGTTCTAACGATATATTTTTTTCAAATGAATTGTTACTTATGAACTTAATTTAACAAAAATATTATTTGAAGATATTATATTGTTTATGAACATTTTAATGTATATACATATGCATTTACATGATCATAGCAGTTAAAAAATATATATATTTAAACTGAAAAGTTTAGAATTTTTTTTACTATGCCATTATAAAGTCAAATATTCTATTCTTACATTCATACATCCTATTCATACTTATATAAAAACATTAGTTTTATTTAAAACTGCATATATCAAAATAAAAGTCACTTATTAAATAACATAAAGAAGAGGAAGTTACATCATTTGTGTTTTGAGAAGCCGGTTTTGCAAGTTAGCAAAAACATTCTACATTCTTTGTCCGAGAGAATGTTTTTAAATCTCACAAAAATGTGCTTTAAAAATCACCTTACCAGAATAAAAATGAGTATGACTCAATATTTTTGTCAAACATTCCTAAATTCAATTATAAATAATATGCGAACTATAACTACAAAACCACATTGGAGACCAAGACTAACCACAGAGTTGTTCATTTATTTCTCCATTCTTATTTCATGTGATACCTGCTCTGAATCATGACTAATGAGTTTACCAAACAGCAAACGACTGGCGAACATCCAAACACATTCATTTATAAAGTGAAATGAGATGATTCTCAAGCACAAGCTGTTGCATAAAGCTGACACCTGTTGCCTTATGACCACAGCTCTGTTACAAAACGGATACTTTATCAGAACTCTAGATCCAGATTCTCATCGTCTGACCACAAAACTCCACGGTAACTGCAAGCTATCAAAAACCATAACTCACTGAATCATACTAAAGATTTGAGTTCTTGTGGTCTTTTGAGTGAAAAAAATTACAGTAATGTTATACAAATCAGTATAACTAGTGAAAGTATTGGCATACAAGTCTGCAGTATTTTTTATTTTTTTTGCATTATGTTAGCAATACTGTCATTGTTCATTATTGCATAAAAAAACGTAGTTAAAAGATAAAACGCTAACCATCGGATACCCACACCTCCTTACCAGTTATTAATTAATAACTAATAATGATTTATTTAAATGATCCCTTATTAATTTTATATTTATTATTAAAAACAATAATAAACGGTATATTTTTGAAATATTAATAAAACATTAATTAAAAAACTATGATAACACTTTACAATAAGGTTACATTTGTTATCATTAACTACATGAACTAACAATGATGAATACTTCTAAAGCATTTCTTAATCTCAGTTAATGTTAATTTCAACATTTACTAATAAATTTAAATTTAAATCAAAAGATGTATCTGTTAATATAATTGAATGGACCTGAGCTAACATGAACTAACAATGAACAATTGTATATAAACAACTAACTTTATTTACTTAACTGTTTTATTAACTAACAAAGAGTATTGCTCATTGTTCATTAGATAAAACATTAACGAAATGTAATTAATTTCGTTTTAATGAATTTTTTTTAATACATAACTAAAACATTTTTATAGTTTTGTTTGTTTGTAAAAAATGATATCAACACACCAATCAGTACAGTAGTCAGTCCCACTTAAAGGATTGGAAATGCATATTGCACAAAAGTTAGTTTTACAGTTGTGTAAAGTTCTGGGCCGGGTTTCCCGATAACGATGTATCTTAGCTCTTAAGAGCGCTCTCTACGTGCAAGGTTACGAACGCTCGCTGCAATTCCACGCCCGTTTCCCAAAAATGCACTTAACATGAACGCGAGAGAACGCGCTCTACGTGCTACTTAAGCGCCGCTGTCCATTGCGAAGTGCAGAAATATAACCTTATATGGAATCGTATTCTGAACGTTTAACCTAAAAATCGTCATTTGTTGTGGATTCGAAATCAAGACAAGTCTATATGGATATAAAACACCTGTACAGGCTGACAAAATGGCTGAACAAAAACAAAAAAACAAGAGAAGAGACCTTTCAAAAAGGTAAAATTAATGTCCTTTTAGAGGAGATAGAGGGAAACAAAGATTTTATTTTTAACAGATTTAAAGGACACCATACAAATAAGGAAAAACAAAACATCTGGAAGGACATTGTCACATTGCAAACTAACTGCAACCGTGTTCAAAGATCAGGGAAGGAGGTCCGCAAGAAATGCCCAATACATGGCTGGTTTTTCAGCAAGTCATTGACAGATTTTTTTGAATTCATCCCTATTTTGCCCGGTCTTTAAAGCATATTTCCCAGACTACTTATTTTATGATTTTTTTTTTTGTTCATTCGTTTAATTTAGATGTGTATTTCTATTTTTTTCTTACCTTTTTAATTATTTCATTTCTTCATTTAAACAAAACAGGAGTACAACAAAGTGTACAATTAAGTACAATCAAAACCTGTATACGTTGCAGTGTAATCTGTTAATTCTAGATAAAAGTGTAATCTGCCGGTTGTCCTGCAGGTGACCTCATAAATCTGTCTTCTTACGATGCACTTGGGGATTTACGATTACTCCAGAGCACTCATAGCTCTACGAAGATTTTCAAGTGCTACTTCAGTTACGATGCTTTTGGGAAACAGACCATAATATTAAGATCGGTCGTACGATCGTTTTTACGATCAATTTAGGCTTACGATGCTTTTGGGAAACGCAGCCCTGATCTGTTATTTCCTTTCCCAGTATATGCAAAATGCCTAAGTGACATCAGACACAGGAAATTTTCATTAACAGTGCAGCAATGTGTTCTCACAATAACCCAGAAAACAGAGATTATAATCTTAATGGATGTCCTGTCATGGTCTGCAGATCAGCACCTTTACCCTCTCGCTGGGCACGTTCACAAGAATGTGTCCGTTCCTACAGTTATATTTTCACCCGCCATCTGTCGGTGGCCGTGCGTCGCCTGTCAAAAAGCTCTTGTAAAAGAGTTTGACATCTTGCGTCAATGCCAACTTTCTATCTTAAGCAACAAGAGAAAGTGAATACATCAAGAGTGTCTATGTTTTGTGCGGCAGCTGCACCTGTGAATTCTTGAAACACAAAGTGATCACATTATCATGAAAAACTATCACCTCTGAGAGCAAGGATGCTCAACCCTCAACCTGAAATCAGACTCGTCCTCTGACATTTAATGTGTAGAAAACATCAGTCTGGCAAATTCATAAGGAAAGCTTTTTCTTGCATAAAAACTAATAAGTCTTATCTGCGAGAAGCTTGCAGATCAAAAGCGACACATGCACCGCCTCTCAGTTCCCATTCCCCCTCTACAGATGACTTAACCAGAGGCCTAAGGCCGCAATTATGCACAGATAAGACAAGCAAATGTTCAGCGAGCAAATCTATTTGGCTGTTTATACTTGTTTGGTTTCAACACATTATCAGAAGGGCACATCTCGTGGTCGCCCTGAAGTCTTTCAAAGTCCTGCAGGGTCTGAAGGAAGCCAGATAGAAACAGAGAGGAAGAGGAAAAGAGAGCGAGAGTAAAATGAAGACAAACATTTAACACATGATGTGCCTAGACACTTTCAGTGCTGTTTTCTGCATTGCAGCTGCCTTGGACCCGTCCTGCTCAACCAAACATGGCTTTTAAATCTATCCTGGTGGAAAACTGCTCTTCCATTTACTACTGCACAGTCAGATCTCTGCGGGAAACTCAAGAGATGTCTTTTCCTACTTCTCCTGAAGGGCGTACTGAGACTAATACTGAATGGATAGCATTTCATCCATTATAAATACCATGTGTGAAACAGAAATCTAGATGCTTTGAAGATACTGATTCAGTTTTAAAGGGGACATACCATAAAAAATGTATGGATTAAGTAATAGAATGTGATCTACTATGTAGAGTATGGTTTGGAATTGAGAGCTGGTTCTTATTTTGCAATTATATTGCATGACATATTGTTTTCTGCAAAGATAATGACAGCTTGAGACAAGCTCAGATCAAGTTGTTGACCTGTTCATACTTAACGATTAGGGTTGGGGTTTAATAAATAAATAAAATTGAGTTAACTTAAAAAAACAAGGCAACCTATCGCATTCAACTTTTTAAGTTAACTCAACTAATTCACTCCAGTTCAAATTAACTTAAATACTTTTGTTGATGAGTACCAGGTATTATTTTGAACTTTAAACTTCTTGTCAAGACAACTAAAAAAAACAAGTTTTGTTTGTTTTGTTATTAACTGTTTTGAGAACTGGAAATGCACAATTCATGCCCCCCCCCCCCCATGTGACCCATGTAAAGGGGGAATTCCCCCCAGTTTAAAAAACTAAATTCAGGCCCTGATTCACTGAAATGTATTCTAGAAAAATTCTTGACATCCTCTTAACAGCGATGGTTCCGACAGCACAAAAAATCTCATTCAGAAGAATAAGGAAGTCAAAGGTGTTGTAAATCAGTGGCTTCGGGCACTTTTACAGTGTTACGTCCTGTGTGGAGAGCACCAGCTGAGCCGTGTGTAGCTTTTACCCTTGGTTTAACCAAGCAGACAGCTAAACAAGCTGTCTTGTCAAAACAATGAAGCATTAGTCTGCAAAGATGCTTTATTAAAACTGTGTGCAAGAGAGCACTGTGGGTAGAAAGTGACCCAGAGCATCAACTTGACAGCCAGCAGGGCATGCTAGCACTGGAATGTTCTCAAAAAAATATGCTTTGTTCAAGATATTTATGAGCTCTATTTATCTGACATCTGTTATATGGATTGCAATGGTTTTATGAATTGTAAATGTAGTCTGTAAGTGCTCTCCAAAGCCGCTTAACAACTGATAAAATCTCCATTTAGCACTATTGATGCTAACAACAATGGTGTGGTGTAGTGGTAGAGGGGTTATGCGCCATTCAGAATTCAACTGGGAATGCCTTTTATGTTGTAATTAAATTTCTGAATTTGGACTGAGGTGAACAGCATACAGAATTGCACTGAAAGTAAGTGCAATAAAATGAAAATAAATTCAAGAGTAATTTTAAATAGTGATTTTAAATTAATTCCAATTAAACTTTTGGATGGATGGATGGATGGATGGATGGATGGATGGATGGATGGATGGATGGATGGATGGATGGATGGATGGATGGATGGATGGATGGATGGATGGATGGATGGATGGATGGATGGATGGATGGATGGATGGATGGATGGATGGATGGATGGATGGATGGATGGATGGATGCTCTCCCTGTCATTCCAATTCAAATTTCAATTAAACTTTCTATGGAGTGTGGCCAATTCAGTTCACATTCACACTAATGGTTTTAAAGGGAGTCAATTCTTCCCTTCAAAATGTAGCACAACCCTGGTGGTTCCAGATCTAAACTAACATCTGAAAAGGAACAGGTTCAAACTGATCGATTGTATGAACTATCACCATTCCATCATACCCTTCAGAGCTCCAGGGAAACTGTCCCTGTAATATGGGCACTGTAAATCACTTTGGACAAAAGCTTCAGCTAAACATTTATGTCAGACTATCTATTTACCTAACTTAAAGGTAAAGCTTATATTTTTGTTAGCATCTTATGGGATTCTATATAAAATATTTCAGCTGTGTATAGCATTTTCTCATAGCAGTTTGGTGTTTAACAAAGCAATATTCTAACCCCCAAGAAATCGATGTTGACCTTGGATTCATGCATTCTATAGATTTTCTTAGCATATTTCCGATGCAACAACTGATTGTTCTTATTAAGTATGGATGCTTGCTTTGAACCGCACATGGCATCGCATTTTGTAAAACGGACAGGAGAGGCAGAGGATAAACACTGGCTGGTGGCTAAATTGTCATCACTGGCAGATCCGTGGTGAATTGCCCTTCACAGGGCAGTGCACACGGGTTACTGCAAACCACACTGGGAGAAGTCAACCGTCAGGGCAATGTGAGAGATGGTCAGTATCACACAGCTTGTGCTACTATAAAAACAGAAGAACAGCGTAAAAAAATGTCATGTATACAACAGAACACACTACAATGAATACTGTTTTCCACAATGCACCATGGTCCTTTCATTCTGAATAGCCCAAAAGTATTATCAACTCCCATCATTTTTTTTTAGAAAAAGAAATACATTAAACTATCACTATCTATTATCTCTACATTAAACATAAGGTCTAACAACTGCACACTTATTATTATTGTTTAACATGCTTTTTTATTTGGAGTACTTACTATGATATGGGTGTGCATGTTCCATTTACAATAAAAAAAAGACTAAATTAAATATAGCCTAATCAAATGTGATGTCAGCATTTTCAAGGTGACATATTTTTTACTTGCAAAGAAAACTTTCAACAATATTTTGTATAAAAGTACATGCATTGCATACAAGCATAAATTGTTGTCAAATTACTGTAATTTATAGTTATATAATTACTATACTATAATTTTAATATAATACATGTCACCTGGAAAATGATGACATTTGATTATATTTTAATTGAAATTAAGTTTACTTACTAGGCTATTTCAACAATATTTACTATAAAGAATATTTACTGTAAAGGTGCAGGTATTGTCTACATAATTTAACTGGTGTATATATATATAATGAACATAATGTATTGTCCCATAAAACTGACCATAGTACATAACCAATTATTATTATTATTATTATTATTGGTGGTGCTAATACTAGTAGTATAGTGGTAGTATTTATTAGCCAATTTTACTGTGGCATCCTCTTTTTCCACTAAAATTACAACAAACAAATAACCGATCCTTACTGTAGGGCACATGCCAAGTTATGTTTGTGTACTTGTGTAATTTGTACTTCTAAAGGAAGCAGTAGGACTGTTCCCTTCACAAAGAGCTTAAAATTGTCATCTATGACAATGCATGAGATACTTTTAGGCAGATTGTGTCTGAATGCACTTTAACTGCACTCAAAATTTCAATTCTCTTATTTTATCTCAGTGGCTTCAATTTACAGATGCATCAGCACTTTGAAATGAAATTTGATATAAGTGCTTCTCTGGCATCCTGGTCAAATTCTTCTAGTGCCACTGCATTTTCACAGCTCCCGTTTATGGGCTATTTTTACCTTGACTAAGACAAGATAATGCCCATTTCATTGTGCGCTGTGATGTCATTGCTCCGCTGAGGGTCTACTCTAAAGTAAAGGTTGCAGTACAGCTGCAGGATGTGTGCATGCATTTACGTGAGCACCGCTCTTTCTACATGTAGTCATCATCAAAAAGGCCATTCTGCCATGTGAGCACAAAATAGGATATTGCTGTTTTATTGGCCACTTAAACGGATCCACAATTGGGTACTACAATTAAATCTCCTTATTAATGACCATCTCTGTTCACTTTAATGGCATCAGCGCAGATCGTAAATGCTTTTACAATGTTCCGAATACAATTCAAATCTCATAAGAGTGCTGGGTAGGTTTTCCAAACCTAATAATCATGGATTTTCTGGAACAAAAGAGCTCTGCCTGAGAATGGAAATGTCTGCCTTCATTTACAAATCCTAATGCGTGCATGTATCCCTTGGTGACCAGAATAATTCACACATTACTTTGCAAAATCATTCTGTGCGGTTCAAATCTGAACTGTAAATGTGGGATTCACACTGTCAATAGAGAGTATCTTTATTCATCCTGATCCCCAACCTTTTACAGTAGAGCCTGTTACCTTGGTGACAGAAGGAAAGGTCAGTTTCAGAGAGAGAGAGAGAGAGAGAGAGAGAGAGAGAGAGAGAGAGAGAGAGAGAGAGAAATCTGACTGGACCTACTAGACCTTGCAAAGATTTTTTCCTCCTGAAAATGTGCATTAATATGCATGGCATGCTGTTTGTGCATAGTTTTATTCGTGTAGCGTGATGTAGTGACTTTCAGTGTTACTACTGTAAATTCTTTTGGTAAGGGATCTAAACAAAACTATAAGTATTAATTTAGGCATGTAGCACAGTGCTATTTGTGCTACTGACATGAATGAGGCTTAGAAAAATACGTATGTACTTACCATATAAACCAAATAAACCAGCATCCAGTAACAGGCTGACAATTAAGGCTCGTTAACACCAACTTTGTTAAGGGAGCGCTGCAGTTTTGTCGTCTTCCACTTTAAATGCTGGACTCTGCTAATTCTTTGAATGACTTTTTAGAACTAGATCTTTATCGTTATATTGATCCTTGGTGTGAACAGGCCTTTAGGGCAGCATTATTTGGGGGGGGGGGTCTAATTGTGATTTTTTTTTTTTTTTAAAGAGTTTGTTGGTAAAGCTGCACAATTTGGTCAAACTTTTGTGATTATATATCAATATGCCTACAAACAGAGTTTGAAATGAACACCTGCCAACACGCCAAATGCAAGTAAAAATCAACTGTGGCGGGTAACGCAGTCAAATCACTAGCCAATTTGGCGTGTTACTTATTATGTTTACTCACTTTGCTGGGAAAGTTTATGTGATCCAAATTTGTGCAGATTTAGAGCAAACACTCAACTCATAGTCATCGTGATATTAAACGCAGCATATTGCACCATCATGATATTAAATACAGCGACTTGAACATGCACATCACTATACGCAACAAATAACAGCGCTTGTTCGAAAGATTAAAAAGCATTGGTTAACAGAAAAGACATTGTTATTTTCCAACAGAATTTTTTTGATGTTCTTTGTACTGTATTGATCTGTCCATCTAAATAATTTGGGGAAAAGGATGAGGATGAAAGAGAAAGGGAGGATGACTGGATGACAGGATTTTGTTTGAATAAGAAATTAATGTATGAAATCCAAATTTTATAATATATATATACACAAAGTAATAATATTCATAACACATTATAAGCGACCCAAACTCAGTACAGTACATGCAGAGATAAGTTTGTGTAGAGCAGCATCTATTGCGAACCGATGCGCTCAGAGACTGAATACACTTAATCCGTGTAATAGAACACAGTGCAGTTCTTCACTATGCAAAACATTTTGAATGGATCAATCATCTATTTATTTGATCTCGTCTAGACTACTGTAACTCTTTATACTATTGTGTAAGCCAATCCTCTTTAATGCGTCTACAGGTTCGATCACATTACTCCCATTCTCGTCTTGCTAAACTGGCTACCGGTTAAATTCAGAATTATTTTTTAAAAATTCTAACTCTCTTAATAATAAAGCACATTCTTATCTTTCAGAAGCAATTTCCATCCATAAACCAAACAGGACCTTGAGATCCTGTCGTTTAGATTGTGCAGCCCTATTAAAAAACCACACACAACACACATCCGAAACTGCACAGAAGGCCCTGACATCAATCCTAACATCATGATGCGACTTTTGCATGAGCAACCACAATCATATTCTCTTCAGAAAATGTAAATGTCTCTTATTCATCTAGTAAACTGTATAAAAGTTTTGGTTTGCTGGAAACCAATGGCCCCCGTCTGAAATGTATAAATCCAGTCTGACACTGAGAATTATTAAAACAACCCTGGAGCTGTAACATAACTAAAAAAGATGGCTGTTTCAAACGTTCAAACACACACATATGCTGCTCTGACCAGTCTCTGAATCCTTTAGGGTCTACCAAGGAAATTTTAACAGGCTGTCTATATAAAGTACAGTATATGTGTATTATTCAAGGAGGGAAGATTCTCCATGGACACTAGACATAAAAAATTAAAGAATATATTTGAAAAACGGCCTAGAATCTGTCATGTACATTTTGTAAATCACATCGTATTACAGTAAAAATTCTAAAACTGAGACAGTGTTCAGACAGGAGCTTGTCGCTCGACTGTTTCACTGAAAAAAGAGACAGATCTGAGCCACTAGAGGTTCTGATGTTTCACCGTGGCTCAGTCAAGGGTCTTTAGAGGACGCTTAGTTTCATTTCCTTCCTCCATCCCATTTCCTCATTTCCCCAGCGAGCGTCAATGCTCGGAAACTATCTGCCCAACCAGTGGGCGTCAGCATTCGTGTTTCCCCCTCCAACCTAGAGATGAGACAGTGACTATCCGGCATTACAATGACAGTGTGAAATACTCACTCGCCAGGCATTTTTCTTTTTACGTTTTGCACAACTGGGAACAAAAGTAAAGGGGTTACGTACAGTATTTGCATATGTACAGTAGATAACTTCATTGTTTAATGATGAAACCTTACAAACTTTACTCTCACTGACATCTGTTGATATCTAAATAAAGTTCTGACGGCCTGCCAAACACCTGTTGCCATTTCCTTCCACTCTTCACAAAACTGCACGTTAAACGGAAGAAACCCATAACCCAGCCACTGTCTGATCAACGCAGTGCATGAGAAAGACACTTGGCTTTGTGGCTTCCTCAAACTTGCACTTCCACGTTTCAAACCCGCCCATAAAGCTTCTGTGTTCTAAACCTGTACTATAGGCCCAGATAGAATCCGCAGACTGCTGTTTCATTTTCTATGCTGATTAGGCTATATAATATAATTTTAAATAATAAATTATTCGTTAAATATATTAAATAATATAAAATCATATAAATAAATTGTCAAATAAATTAAAATAGAAACCAAAAGACATAAATATTACTATTTTAACTGTACACTCAAAATCTTACTGAGCCCAAAAATTTGAACAACAGTGTATAATTATGTTAATATATGAAAACTATTTATGAAACTATATATATAAATGATGGCAAAGTTTGATTGAACAGCTATTTGTAACGGTCACCAGCTGGAATGCCCTTGAAAGCCACCAGAGGGCACTCCACAACAGACTATTGAAACTACATCTCCCATTATTATATACATATTACAATAGAAAAACAATTAGCTACATAAACACCAGTCGTAAAACCCATAATTCTCTGCCTGGACTCATTAGCACTAATTGTTTTCACTTGTGTCTCATCTTCTTTTTTGCTCACCCTATATAAGCCTGGTTCTTTCTGTCATTCTCTGCGAAGTCTTGTTTAGTGTTACACTGCAATTACGAGCATTCTCCCTGGTTTCATGTCTCTTGGTTTTTTGGATTTCTTGCCTGTTCCGTGGATTACTCTTTTGCCCGGGTTCCCTGCCTTATTGTGTTTGTTTGTATGGACTGCTTGCCTGTGTTTGACCCTGCCTGTACTTTGGATTACATCTTTGGATTACCCTGTTCAATAAATACTGCATTTGGATCCACAACCTTTGTGTCTCAGAGCAGTTCGTAACACTATTAAAGTCTTGATTGTCACATGATCCTTCAGTAATCATTCTAATATGCTGATTTGCTGCTCAAGAAACATTACTTAAATTGTAAATGTTGAAAACAGTTGTGCAGTTTTATCTTTGATTAATAGAAAGTTCAAAAGAACAGCATTTATTTAAAATATTTTTTGAACAATGTAAACAGTCCAAGTATAAAAAGTATTAATTAGCCTAAAGAAATCTTACGACCCCTGACTTTAAAATGGCAGTACATATATAATTAGTTTCAAGGTATCTTCCTCAAAATAGCCTGTCTAAATGTAACTGTAAAATATTGTGTAACCCCTCCTTCACACACAAAAACACCCCCTTTCTTTCTCTGAATAACAACATTAATGCAGAAATTTCAGGGACGATTTTGCCATTATATTTTAATTACACGGCTATCGTGGGGTGAAGGGAAACCCAAAGTGCCCATTGGGCCCCTGGAGGTGCTCTGATGAGGTGGGGACTCCAGCTTTTAGCTTGGTCTCATCACTGCTTTTGTCTGAGCTGTTCCCCCGGGATGGCTGCGTCTGTGTCCCATGTGCTGTAATGAGTCTTTGATAAAATAGCTGCCAAAAACGTCATGAATAATTCATGCAAGGATTCAGATGTTGCCCTTTAGAGATGGAAATTTCACCTCTACGCTCAAAACACCGATTTACACAGACCATTTGCTCATTTTCTGTCCCTTTTTTGCATATGTAAGTTCTCTATGGAGTTCTTCCTTTGGTGAATGGAGACACATCTACGTCAGTGCACATGAAAATCATGTACTCAAAAAAATAAACTGTGATATAACAAACCAAATGAAACCAAAGCAGCCTATCTGGTGTAACCAGAAGCAAGGGGATGCCTCAAAGCCAGAATCAAGTATGATGTAATTTTGATCAAATGTCAAGCTTCCACAGAATATTTATATAATGTATAACATTGTGTTTTTTCTAATTGTCAGTAAACCAGTGAACCGAACAAGGCCTGTGTTTTGAAAACTAAAAGCTAATTCTATTGACTTTTTGTAAATGCTTCTTGGAATCCGCTCACTGTGACTGCATCACATTGACAAATGTAATGCAAAGTGCATATGTGCCTGTCTAGTTACTGGGCATCCGCATGCTTAAAAATAAGGTTTGTTAAAGGTGACTGTGGATACTAGTTCTGTGAAATGTCACTGTGTTGATGTGATGGCAGCTTTCACCTCCTGTGAGGGGGACATGAAATCAAGTCCAGACTTTGAGCAGATGGTGTTAGAAAACACAGAACGAGACATATTTCAGAGGCCACTGTTTTCAATAAAGCAGCTTCCCGCAGACACTGAAACTAATCCTGCTCACACCTGACAGGGTACAGCGAACGAGACCAGACTAAAACAGCTTTCATCTGACCCTGATACTGACCGGAACCAAAAAGCTGGAGATTCATGGTTTGGGTCAAACGATGCATCAGAAAGCACTATGTCCTATTAGGTTCAATTTAGGGCTGTCAAATCACATAAAAGTTTGTGTTTGCATAATATAAGTGTGTGTGTATATATATATTACTATTATATTTATATTTATTCTGACTATGTCTGTATTTATTATGAATATGTGTGTATATACTGTTACATAATACACACACAAATTTATATATATATATATATATATATATATATATATATATATATATACACGTGTATATATAATATAAACACAAACTTATGTTAGATATTAGTTGTGATTAATCGTTTTGACAGCCCTATTACTTTTTTCATGCTCAGTGCTAGTTGGAATCATTTCACATACATTTTCTTTCATAGACGGCTATTTAGACTACAAAGGAAAAAAAATATTAAAGGTGCACTCAGTAATTTTCTGTTTGTGTTTAGCCAGCTCTTAACATAATAGTTTTTAAAACTTTATCATTGTATTGTTCTGTTTTGAAAAGCATCTTAAACCCTGGCTGAAAGTAGTCGTACTACATATTAAACATATTATTATTTGTATTATCATTGATGTTGTTGTAGTTATTATTAATAGTAGCAACACAATTGTGTGACCCATCTAGTCATGTTGGTGTCCATGAGAAGCCGACCAGAATTAAGTTGTTGTTGTTTTTTATCATATTTTCATTTGTAAAACGTTTCAAAAGAAGACAAATGACTGAGTGCAACTTTACAGATCAGCATCTCTCTTCACAGTGTTACTGCGTTCCTCAGTCCACCGATAGGGGGCAGAATTCAGCACCCAAATAACGGTACAAAATATCAACTTTCTGTTACAAAATACAAAGTATCGCCGCCTTTTTCATACACATAACACCGTATGTTTATTTAAAAAAACAAATGCGTTTAACTGTAATTATAGTCTATTCTATTCTTTGCCTACTATAAACACACAACTTCTTGCATCCCTTACCTGTGACATCTGTGGTCTCAGGTTGATCTCCCTCAGGTTGAGGGACTGGGGTCTCAGGTTGTTTAAGAGCTGGCAAAGGAGGACCCCATCCCGCAGGGTCTGCGCCAGGTCAAACACCTGAGCGGACTCCCATGTCACCCGATGGTTCGGTGGCAGCACCTTACAATTGATCAGCCATAACGCACACTGTCTCCAATGCTCCATCCTGTCCAGCGATGCACAGTACAAGATTAAACACCAATCCAAAACCAAAGCGCAAGTGGCGTCTCCTCATCCGATGCGCACAGCAGAATCACGGGCGATATAATGAATGGATGGTGTTTCCAGGGTTGGAGCACCAGCGCAGAGTGTCTGATCCGTGAGCTGCTGCTCTCCTCATTCGCTCTTTCACCTCTTCTTTTCGTTCTCCCCTCCCCGTGCCCTCCCTCCCTCCCTCTCTCTCTCTCTCACTCCCTCTCTCTCTCTCTCACTGTGTCTTCCTGCTTTATATGTTCCGTATATTGCGCTGACACCCGGAACACCCAGAGGACGTAATATATAGTGGTAGCAAAATGTAGCATATTAGCTATGTCAGGGTGCAAATTATGAGGGGGGATATCAAAACAAAAAAGTAGAGGGGTTCTCAACTAAGTAGGCTATTCTTTACAAATAAGTTAATATAGAACAATAGATTTTTAAAAGCATTTCAGTGACCAAAAAAATAAAATATTTTTAGAGTTAGCTAACTACGTTGCGTTCGCCTGATGAAGTAACCATTGCAACGGCTGCTCGTGCGCTTTCCGTTCGCGTATGTAGCGCATGCGCTATTCTATGACGCAACGCAAGAAACTTTAGTGTTCACGCTGAAAATTCCAAAAAGAAAAAGTGCACTTTTGGACACTTAATTTTATTTACTTATTATTTATTTATTTGTTTATTTATTTTTTGATGCCAGTGACAAAACAATGAACATGACAATAGTCAACATATAGTATAAAAAATATTGAACAAAATTAACATTGGCTGCATCCGAAATCGCATACCAGTAGGTTAAAAACAGCAGGCTATGTGACAAAAGAACTATGTCTGAATTCACAGTACTCCTAAAATTAGGCAAAAAGTACCCAGATGACCTTCTTCCAGCGAGATTCTGAAGTTTCCATATGGACACTGTACTATCCCATTAGGCCAAGGGAGAGGATTTATGAATGGCAGTGAAGCCGACTGACGCTGGTATAGGTCATGTGATAAGGGCAACATGTAGTAGTACGTCCAGATTACATATTAAACACTTTCATTCTACATAGAACATACTTTTTGGATGGTGAAGTAATAACTTACTCAAAATAAGTACCTACTCAAGAGAGTACGATCTTGGACGCAGCCTACATGACACTTCATGCACTCGACTGTCGCAAGTTTAATTGCATAGCGGAGGGGGGGGGGCATCAGACTCCGATGTTCAGTGACAAAATAAACGTATAAAATTCATACACTACACGGATAAGTACATAACTGTAAGAGTACAGAGTAAGTGCATAGTGTATAGTGTGTCGTTTGAGACGCAACTTATGTGTATTTTGGACGGCAGGCCTATAACGAAAAAAAGTTCTGTCATTATTTACCATATCACTTTCGCATTTAGCCTACATATCCCAAGCATATTAAAAAGTTAAAATATTATATTTTTATACTGTAACAAATGTAGGCCTATTTATCACTGATAGTTAATATTAGTTAATCCATTAACTATTACTAACTATTACTATTATTTTTTAAGAATCTTGGTAACCAAACAGCTTAACTTCCATAGGAATTTTTATTCATTATCTGTTACACATGTTGTTCAAAATATCTTCTTTTGTGTTTAGCAGAAGAAATAAATTCATACAGATTTGGAACAACTTGAGGGTGAGTAAATGATGACAGAATTTTAATTTTTAAGTGAACTATCCCTTTAAGCATGTCCAAATACATTTTGGGTGACACTGTATGATTAAATCAGTCCATGTTCACAGTCTAACCTTTTCAAACTAGCATCATATTCCCAAAAAACATGGCAGAGGATTCAGACATACTTTGAGCTGAAATTAGAGGCCTATCTGTTCACCTTTTGCAGTTTTTTACATTCAGTAAAGAAGTTTGAATGAGTGTTGGTTGAAGAGAGCATTCTCCAGATAAGCAGTAGTGAAACAGGATCATGCATAGTCATGGATATCCTGTTTCTGTCTCTTTGCTCCTGTCATGATGAACTCAAGGAGGTCTATATTCAACACTGCCAACTAAGAATGTGCATTTTCACTTCAGCATTGGAAATCATGAAATGAAAATGCACGATCACGCTTTGGCACTCAAGTGAACTGTTTTAATAAAACTAAAATCAAATGTACAATACAGTAAAATTGTAATATTGGCTTTTCAGATATAACATTTCCAGCAATTACTGCATGCTCTCTTAAAGTCACCACGAAATCAAATCAAAGATCGTTACTTACACGTGTTTGAGTTCGCAGATGATGACGCGAACATCCACCTCCATCCTCCCCACCACCACCAGGTTGGTCCCTGTCCATCTCTCCCCGGGGGTCGGCTGCACCCCTTCATCTTCAGGCAGGATACGCAGAGTCCGTTACCCTCCGAATGTGAACTATACGGACAGGGCCTGCACCAAAGAACTTTACCATCCAATATTTCTATTTTCATTTTCTGGTCTATTAATTAATAAATGTCATTGTGAAACAATCTCGCTTTCCGAGTCTTTCTGGTGAAACATCCTTTTCTTGCCGGCTTTAATGTGTTTGAATTGACTTGATTTGAATAGTTCTTTGCATGTTCAACAGACACCAGCTAAGATGTTTACATGTTTTAGAAGGCCGCAGGGAGAGAGACGGTGGACCAGGAGGTCTTGAGCGTGCCGTGACAGTAAATTAAACCATCTGTCTGTCATAACCAAGGTGTGTAAGGAGCCTAATAAGCTCTGGGTGGAATTCGTTATTTATTTTCCTTCTGTTTTAGGATTGACTGAGGGAAGCTTGGCTGGTGTGACGCAGGATGCTACAGCGTACCAGATTTCCTGAACCCATGCTGCTTCACTCATCACCCAGGTTGTGTTGCTATCCTATTTAACACCGGTTTGGAAGGGCTGGACACCTCCATCATTCACATATCAATCCCCAGAGAGACTATCAGACTGAGTAATAGCGCGAATCAGCCTTACTGTGACCGTTTCCACATGGTGGGAGGGGTTTATCTGTAAAGCAATGCTTTGTGATTGGCTCGGGAAGAAAAAGAGGAAGCTTGACTATGTGGGCCAGCGCAGGAAGGAAGTGGAGAATGCAGGATGTTTGGAGCCAATGTCTATCTCTGTTTCCCTCCACAATTTTAGAGACTTGGCACACGGCAGATAGCCCCCTCTGAGCTGACAGATGATCAAAGCGTCACACACTTGCCAAATGCTCAGAGAGACTAGCGCTCTGCCACATTGCTGCCATTCCAATAACTGCCATCCTTGCATGACCTGCATTGTGTAGGTAATTTATAGCCAGAAGCGGTGTGCTAATGACACTGCATATGGTGACAATACATGATGACTATATCATGATTGTATTTCACAAGCAAAGATCAAGGTTGTGTTCGAAATTTAATACAAACTAAGATTACACAGTCAATTGTTACTTTAAAAAAACAATTGTTAAAAGTATATTATGGCTTCAATATAAGTTAAAGGGATAGTTCACCCAAAAATAAAAATTCTGTCATCCTTTACTCACCCTCATGTCGTTCCAAACCTGTACGCATTTCTGTCTTCTGCTGAACACAAAGGAAGATAACCAAACAGTTTCCATTCACATTGACATCCATTGTATTTTTGTCCATACACTGGAAGTCAATGGAAACCCAAAACTGTTTAGTTCTAACATTCTTCAAAATATCTTCTTTTGTCTTTCACAGAAGAAATTAATTCACCTAAAGGTTCAGAACGACATGAGGGTAACTGATTATTTAAACAGCTGTATAACTTATGTAATAAGTTTTCACAAAATAGTAATGTTTAAAAAACTATAAACTTCAAATTTAGGCTTTTATATGAAGTCAAACAATTTCCATACAGTTAATATTTCAATTATACGCACAATTTAACAACAAATTGTATTCTGAGAGAAAAGGTAATGGCCCTTTACTAATAAAGATAAAATAATTTTAGTTAAATCCCATTTGTAGAAGTATTGATCCATGTGCAGTGCACAGAGTCCACTGCAGAAATCAATAAGACCCCAGGAGGAACAGAGCCTGACATCTGATAGGGTTTCTCGGGCATAGAGTTGTCAGCTGTGCAAGGACAGGGGCAAAGCACCGGACAATAAACAAAGAGGAACATATAATAGAGACAGCTACAGTCACAAGGGTCACAGGTCTGTAATCGTGAGCCACAAGGCAAGTAACTAAATAAAAGAGCTGTCCTGAACACACCGTTCAAAAATTTGGGATTTTTTAAATGTTTTGGAAAGAAATCTCTTATGCTCACACAGGCTGCATTTATTTGATCAAAAATACAGTAGGCTAAAACAATAATATTGCAATAAAATGACAATTTAAAATAATTGTATTTTATTTTAATAGATTTAAAAATGTAATTTATTCCTGTGATGGCAAAGCAAAGCATGATCCTTCAGAAATATTCTAATATCCTGGTTTGCTGCTCTAGAAATATTTCTTATTATAATCAATGTTGAAAACAGACAGTTTTCCAGATTCTTTTAAGAATAGAAAGTTCAAAGTACAGCATTTATTTCTAATATTTTTATATAGTACTGTTGTAATCTGTGAAAATGTTATCTCCACAATTGTGGGTGTCAGGTAAAAAAAAACTACTGATTTAGAAGTGCTCCCTCTATTGGCGGATGAATATCCCTTCACATAGACTGAATCTATTATTTAACTCGGCTTACCCTTGTCTAAAATCAAACAATGTAGGCCTACGATGTTGAGCTATATTGTAAACATACTCATCATGACTAAGCTCTGTTGTTACTGTAGGTACAACATTACTATAATCACAGTCACAGCCTTGAGTAGTACCTATAAAATGATTTACTAACCATTAAGGGCCAAAAACATCCATTATAATTTTTGTTCCTTCCTTCCACTAGAAGATATAGTCCATGCAGCAAGTAAACTATGGTTAATACCGATAGGAAATAACCAATCATTTCATTCATTACAATAAATGATGCTATAAAAGACCAGCTGGGTCAATGTGGGTTTGAACTTTTTTAGGGGGGTGTGGATAACGTGACGTGACAGCATGTGTAATAGCAATATTACAGGACAGCAAAAATAGAGAGAGAGTGCAGGGTGACAGTGTGAGAGACCGCAGCGAGGTACATTTTTATTATGCATTCAAATACAATAAGACAATCAGGTTATGAGAGTCTGTTTTTGGTCTTGGTGTCACAGATGGCCTGCACCCGGGAGGACAGGCTAACATGGTGCCAAGGGAAAGATTCTTTGAAAAACTCTTCTTCAAAAAGACTGGCTTCTGTATTAAAGGTAAAAGGTGTTTCAACAAAGTGTAGCCTATTAGTTAAAGGGATTTTTTTCTTCGTATTTTTCTGTTTTTCTATTTGTTTGTTACTTGAATTGTCTTGGTTTAAATATCACATTAAAGGTGGAAAAATATCTGACATGATTTATCTTGGATTAAGTTTCAAAAAGCTACAATTTAACAGGTATGTGTAGATGTTTTATAGTACACACACTGTAACGGTTTTGCTCAGTTAGGTCCTGTTTTAGTTTCGTTTTCACTCTTTTTGATCGTTTCCCATTTTCCTGTGTTCCCTTTAGTTCCATGACTGTTAATTAGTTCCCACGCCTGTTTCTCTTCTACTCATATCTCCCTGCTTTATATAACCAGAGTTTTCCTTAGTTCTTTATCCGGTCTTGTTTAATGGTACTGATTATTCTCCATTGCTGTATTATTAAATTCAGTTTATTTTACCAAATCTCCTGTGTCGTGCGCGTCCCTGCAGCCTAACGTGACACACGTGACACACACACACATGTACTGTATATATATATATATATATATATATATATATATATATATATAACCAAATTTAGCTTTTTTTCATGTTGTGGCATATTGCATCTCTTTTTCCACTATATTCAAAGTTTGTCTTCCTTGATCAATTTAGTTCTACTCACTAAAAATACTTACAGTCCAAATTTTGAGTTTCTGTTTACTGAAATGGAGCATCAGAGGCCCTGAAGATCACACTCCTAATTGACAGGCCAAAAAGAATTGGAAGTCTAAAAGCTTTCATAAGGAACATGGAATCTAGAAGGACAATAATATTTTTTTTAGTCTTTAGCCTAATTTATGTAAGCCTAATTATGTCTTCAAATGGATACCTTAAACAGGATATGATGTAGATCTGCAGGATTCTTAACACTTGTCACCTTTATTTATATAGCGCTTTTTTTTACAATACAGATTGCATCAAAGAATCTTCAGTGATAAGTATGAACTATCCAATCCAACTATCCAACTATCCCTTGTATGAACTATCCAATTCCAGAAAATGTATCCACTATCCAGAATTTCAGAAACATTTTATGTTATGCTGGGTGGATGCCTCTTCACATCCTGATAGCAATCACTAAGTTTAGATGTTTAAATGTAAATTTTATTTGTATATATATTCTTTAGTAGGCGCAGGACCACATCACACGTCATCAGCGCGTTTCATGCTATGCAGAGTTAAACAGATGTCAGTTATCGAACAGCAGCCACCTTTTACAGTTCCTCCTGAACCAAGAACAATGAGCTTGTTTCACATTCACGCCATAACTTTTGTAATTTGGAGGAAATGGAAACTCATGACGTAAAACTCGGAGTGGTTCGTGACTCAAATTTACGTTCATTTGTTTTGGAGGAGGCGTGATTCAAAGCTTGCTATTGCTAGCCTCTCCGAAAATTGCCTACCATTTAAAGGTTCTTTGGGGAACCCAAAATTGTTATTTTATGGCATCATTGTGAAAACCCCATTTTGGAACTTTATTTTTATGAGGAAATATCACTAATGTGTTAAATTATGTGTAAAATATGAAATCAAACAAACAGATGTGCTGAAATGTGTAACAGCTTGTCTGGCATATGTTACCATAGTTTGTTTAAGAGAAAAATACCTCAGAGACATGAAACCAGTGTCCAATCAAACCGTTGTTCCTTCATACTCCTTTTCTAGGGCATCTGAACCAGGAAAAGAAGAACTTAGCCAAGACACTCCAGGAGCTGATACCTGCTGTGTCCTCAAACACACGAGATGGGTCGCAGTGCCAACTCCCCACCAGTGAACATGATGTTTCACCAAGTACATGCTCCTGGATCAACATCTTTGTTGGTCCTGGAACGACATTCCAATCAACCAATTAGATTTGAGAGACGAGTTTACAGTTTATGTCAAGTTTAGGATTACAACCATGCAGGGTTAGGTGTTTCTATATCAGTGTTAATCACTTATCATTTCCCTCTGATTTTAGTGATAAGTGATATAGTGAGAAGCGTCAGGACACAATTTTCCAGACAAGAATGTTGTTCCAGGATCAACAAAATATGTTGATTCAGGAACGTTTCTTACTTGGCAAAAATCACAGTGAGTGCCAACTCCCCACCACCAGAAGAGCCTGCTCAGCCCTGGTCCTCCTGCCTCTCAGTGCAGCTCGGCTCTAGGGAGGATCCCTCACCTAATCCTCTGTTATCCTCTGAAGAAGAGAGAAACACAACAACACTTGTTTATGTGTTAAATCTGAGATGAAATTGAAGGTTTTGGGTGCAGGGGCCAAAATAACGAAGGGTTCAAAATTAGGGGAACCAGTGGCCTGGGGTCAATCAGGGGTGTGAAAATGTAAAGCTGGTGTCCCTATACACTCCTGGGCAAAAATGGCAAAATAATTAGTGGTATTTTAATGGTCTTAACCATTCATTAGTAGAAATTACTGGTCAGGAAATTAGCAAGAATTGCACAAATACTGTAGATAAAGAATAGCCTTCCAACTTACAAACAGCTTTCTACAGGAAGGAGAGTCATCGTTGTTCCACTCAATGTTAATGGCTTCAAACAGTTCATGAGTAGTTGAAAAATGTCTCCCAGATTGAGTTTAATGTGAGACCAAATATTCACTAATATGGACTCTGGCCAGGCCAAAACACAAGCCTGATGGACTTGTTCTCAAGCCACTTCTTAGTTGTCTTTATAATTTGGGCAGGAGCATTGTCTCGTTGAAAAATAACATTTGGTCATTCCTCTTTAGATATCAACTTTTCATTTGTGGGAAGCAAGCCATTCTGCAACATTCTCCTGTACTCTAAAGCATTAAATGACTTTTCACATTGAAGTAACTCACCAATACCAGCAGCTAAAAAGGCTCCTCACACAACGGCATCTCTTCCTCTATGCTTCACTGTGAAATAGATGCATTTATTAATGTAGTTCTCACCAGATTTTCGAAGACACCGCTCTGGAGCATCACCATGCAACTTGTGTTTCATTGTAATTCATCACGCCACACACAACCCATATTCTGCTAAAAAACAATCTGTCATATTTAATTTTCACTTTTGCTGAGCCACTGAAGCGAGCTCCTCAGAATAATTCTTCCAGACAGTCAAAGCGGCGTTATGTCACAAAAGTACGGACTCGTTGGAAGACCACAAGTTTTTAGGGGTGCCATTTGGGACAGGGCCTAAATGCCTCAAGCAAAAACTCTTGAACATATTTTAAAGAGTTTATGCGGTGAACTTCACATGCTTTAGAAAGTCCAGCATTGAGCTGATCCTGATAAGCGTCATCGTCACAGTTGTAAACACAACGACTCTCTTTTTCCATGAGGGGGTTTGGCATCTCAACAGCTTTGTTTCCAGGTGAACTGTTGAAGAACCCGACACACGTGTCTCCCAGAAATCCGGCAGAATCCAACCAATCAGATGACGACTTTGAAATTCCCAAAGTGTTTCCCATTTCGTGTGCCTTCTGCATCAGATGTTCAGCCAATGGTCCGTGGGTGTAACTCTGCGGCTGAGAGACTAGTCTAGACCTGTAACTCTAGAAGTACAGTTACTTAAAGAGTTATGTCTAGACTTGGAAAGTCTTTCAAAATTGTGTAAATTAAATATTATGTCAGTTTTAAATATTCCAGATTACATCTGGGTCATTAGTGATATAGACAATTATTTGAATGTGCCTCCCTTATTTCAAATTCAGGTTAAATGTCTAATTTAGTGTGATTTAGATGGTACTGCAGTCCAGTACATGAGTCTTGGAGAGCAGTACATTTGGTTACCCCTTATTGCTTAAGTTGGCAAGATGATTGTGATTCAGCAGACAGCTTAATTGTATCTGTAAAGTCTCAGCAAGGTCTGGCTAAATTGAGTTTCCATGTAGCAACATGAATAGCTTGAGTGCTGAATATTGCATTGGTGCTCTTGTTTAATGTTTAAGTATTTAAAATGTCCATGATGATGGGACAGTTGACGGGAACGTTTTAACGTTTGTGGGATGGAACTTGATTAGTTTCATTTTATCAACAGAGACATGAGCATTTATTAAAATTAAGTCAAGGAAAAATGAAACACTTAAAGATTACATTATTTTAACCACTGTAAAGCCAAACGTTTTACTTTTAAAGTAGTCACTCATGTGACCGGCTGTAGTTTCGACTGGGCTGCGAGTTTAGTGGTCTGAATTTAAATAACTTCACCTAAACAAGAGGATATGGAGAGATAACATCATATTAAAGGAACAGAAACTTTTTTTGTGCAAGAGGAAGTTTCAACATTCATCTCATTTGGGCAAATGAATGCTGTAGTTGCCATGGCGAAAAACAACCGTTTAATGATTTACAGTTTGATGGAAAACAAAATAAATGCAAAATAGGGTCAGTTTTACAAAATTGATCACCAATTTGAATGTAGATACTTTGTAAATAGTATCAGGAGATTGTATCTTTTAGTAAGGAAGAAAGTAAATCTTTGAAATCTCAGAGAAAGTTGTGCTGCTCATGTCTACATATATCAGCAGTAATGGGAAGACACACCTAAAGCTACAGACATTACATCAGAACGAACGGCTCTCGCCAAACCACAGACACTCATACTGTAGTTATTCTGTAGTGAGTCTAAAACACTTACTGGTTTTCAGTAAATGATTCGGAAAAACAAAATTATTATCTTAACGCATTAAGTTATTTAATTAACTGTAGAGAGTGTTTTGCTAAAATAATTTTGTTTACAAGCAGAATTCCTGTAGCAGAACAGATTAATTTTTGCTTCAGTTTATATCTCCAACAAGACATTTTCAAAGATAAACCTCAGATACTGTTTTAATCTGTCCAGCCCAGAAAAAAAAAAAATCTACTAAAAGACAGAAATATATATCTGAACAGAAGTGCATTTCATATCAGATTAATGTTGTGATTATTAATTAATATCTTTTGGAACATAGATTAAATATACATTCAATCGAATATGGTTTTCATCAAGTTGCATTTGGATGAATGAAAACCAGCTGGATGTAATCCTCCAACTTAAAAACATCCCCTGGCCTGTTTATGGAAATACATCCAACAAGTCATAGTGAACATTTCAGAAACATGCTGTAGGCGTCGCCAGCCCTGCCTCTATTCAAGTCCACGGGCCCGGGGCCCGGGGCAGTTCTGCTGAGGGCATCTCCGGATCACTGACCCTTCATGCTAATGAACATTATTCAGACAGTCTCCCATGATTCACACTGCAGTTCACTGCATCATCAAGGCAAGTTCAAAGCAGTGAGGGATTCAAATGAGAATTGAGAAACTCCCACAACTAACATTAAACAAATTAAAACATACTGTAAAAATAAAAGCTAAAATATGAATAAAAAATATAAAAGAATACAAATAACACTAAAATAACACTGGTATGACAACTGCGTCCCACCTGAAAATGACAATTCAGAAGTCAATAATATCACTTCTTGGTTTGGACAAAACTGTCATAAAAGAGTCTTTTTTGTTTTTTTTTTGCAACTGAGAAAGTGACCAATATGAAATATTATTGTTGTGGTGAATTTGAAAGAAGAGACTCTGAATCAAAGCAAGTTGAAAGGACGGCCCCTGACCCCGACTCAGTGGGCCTGTGAATCGGGCACACAGCAGACTGCTAGTATTGTGCTTGTTTCCTGTGTTTCCTCAGTGCCACGACTGCCCTCCACGTTTACCAGCCAAACACCAGGAGGCCTGTGCTGAAACAGCAAGAACCATGAGGCACGACACTGTAAAAGATAAAAGCCAACCAGCTGACTTCACACAAGCTGCTAAATCAACACCAGAACACCACAGCGCTCTGTGTGTAAAGACATCAACCATACGGCAACTAAGAGTTTTCTTTCCCCTTC